>CM032231.1:73125000-73262500 GCA_019009955.1 Riptortus pedestris
AAAGACTTTATTTATTTCACTTAAGATTATTTCCCTAAAGGGATTTTATAAAATTATCATCAAATGCATACCGATCCCACCAAGGATAAGGTATATATATACCTTCCCTGAGGTACTGCCATGAGTAATTCACAATATTCGTCTGAACGCAGTACCCTCCAATACATAGTAGCTCTAATTCAAAATAATATGTACGTCACGCAGGAACTGCCTAAACCATGCACATTTGCCACGTAATTGAAAATGGTCACGCCAAAATATTTGCACATATCTCACAAAGTAAAAGTTCAATGAAAACAATAGTAGGTATTGAAGTTTTGATTAAAGTGGTTCAAGATATTTCAGATAATATGACATGAGTAGGAGGGAGTGTGCTAAAGGCTGAAAACTAAAGAATGCAAATATCTCAGTTAATATTCTAGATAGAGAAAAAAATTATATAACAAAATTTATAGGCAATAAATTGTTCAATTAGGTTGTATAAGATTTTTTTATCCGACGTATAAACAACATAGATATTTCAAAGTTTCGAAATCCCACCCCTTTCCCCCTACTCCCCGGCTCGATTTCAGACATTAACGACTTGGTATATAGTTTTACATTTACATTACAAATTTTTAATAACAAAAATTGCGACCGCTAGAACGCCAACAGACAAATAGTGATGAACAGATCTTAGTTTCCTTTAAGGAAAATTTGCTAAAAAAGAGAGAGTACAGATAGCTGGATAGGAAACCACAATAATTAGGGTTCCTAAGTTACCTGCACGAGGATATAATAAGAGTCATTAATAAAACCCAACTTGAATTGGATATAAATAAGGAAATGCTTAAATTTGAAATACTGTAAGCCGAAGATGGGCAAGAAACATATCTATTTGTATATAATTCACCATGTAAAAATAAGAAACAAATCAAGAAATTAATAAAATGGGTTTGTATTAAGTGTATAACAAACAATTGATATTATTTTGAATGCAATTTTATATTGTTTCTTTTTACATTGCCCATGCTTGATAATGAATTTAACAAACGAATTTGTTATAGTTAAAAAAAATATTATATAGCTGATTTTCCTTACTGAAAATCTGGTAAAATTAATAGAAAATACAAATTTTAAATTCTAAAGCAAAAACGATTGTAATCTTACACTCCTTTCCTATTTATTTGTATCATCTATTGCTTAGTGTATGTACGATTTTCCGAAAGATAGTTCTGTTAAAAATAATCTTAGGCACCGGCGAGATTCGAACTCACGATCTCCTGTTTACTAGACAGGCGCTTTAACCAACTAAGCCACGGCGCCTCTGCTGGCGTGTGCCTCCTTAAATATATTTTCCTGGCTGGGTTTCTTAATTAGTATGATTTATATTCTGTAATAACGGTAATTTAATGCAAACGATTTCCTTAATAGTTTTGTAAGTATAATCTTTTATATTTTGTGCTTGTTATAACGAAATTTGAATGTTTGAAACTGTGGTGATACTCAATTAAAAGTTGTAGCTACTAGAGATTTACCATTACTTTCGAAGCAGCCTTATTTTCATCCTCTATTGGGCAGAATATTTTAATAAGGTTTTGATAAATACTACGAAAATAACTTATTTACTCTACTTTTTGGGTGCAATAAATCCTTATTCATTACTCTTTTACTCCTCAGTATGTTCCCATATTATTTGTGTACTGTTATAAACATTTTTTTTTTCGAAATAAAACATTGGGCAATTTATTAGGACTCGAGAATGAAAAGTGAATGCCTTTATAAGATATTTCTTCTATTCTTGTGGGCGTTATCTTTTAGCCCCTGTAAATCTACTATCCTAGGCACGGAGTATCTAGTCCATTTGTATTGTTGTTTTCTCTTGTAGGGGAGAATTCGGAGCGGGGGGCTTATCATTAGATCAGATAGCCCTTTTAAACTGAGTGGAGAATTTATTATACCACTAAATGGCTCTGTAAAGAAAACCACAGACTATGATACAGTTTTACTATTAAATATCTTATTCCGTACTTTTTTTTAACCCTCGGTCGGGCGCGTCAAGAATATTCCGCCATCGGGCGCGTGTATCTCAGAGATACAACCTCAACCGTTTTTACGGAAATACAGTTTTTTAATATATATTTTGCACTAAAATGTTCAGCGTGTGATTAGAAACCATAACAGAGGAAGTATTTGTTTGAAAGAAGTAAATAATTTTTAAAATTGATAAGTATTATAATATAAAGAAACGGTGGACGATAATTTTTAAAATATAATTTAAAAACACAAATATCAAGAGGAATTGTTTAAATGCACATGCCTTTATTATACATATTTCATTTCAGTTTGTGAACAATATAAAAATATATCTTAATATAACTTCAATCAAAAATAAGTAGCACGAAATCACTTTTAGATAAGATTTAATGAAAATCATCAACAAATTTTAAAAATTCCAGTTTAATTGTTATTACTTTTGCAGAGCTGCATTACAATTAGGACAAAGCATGGAACTATGTTGTTAACAAATTTTGTTTTTGCAAATCTCACAAAAGTAATTAGTACACCTACATTTATTTTCAATTTTGCTTGGTTCACATCATTTTCTTTGTTCGTTGTAGTGGAGGGACTTTTTTTTATGCTGTTCTGTACTTGAGTTCAATGTATGGTCCAATGAGCTAGTGTACTCTTATGAGTCTCTGTAGTCTTCAAGTTTCGTCCTTAGTTCGGTTGGTAAACGTCTACTATTCTCACTGCGTCGTGCAATATATCCTTGTACAAGTTCTTTTGAAAGCTCATGTTTGAGCAAAATAATAGAATAATAGGTTTATATGATTCCATTTAATAAAGAGAAACTTAATTGATGTACATATTTATGAAATACAGATTTCAAAAAAACTTACGAGATCGGGCGCGTGGTATCTAGGAGATACAATTTAATGACAGGTGAAACACACGACTCCGTTAAACACAGTGACTCAACATACCTTGAGGGGGAGTTCTCTAAAACACATAACTCGAAGCACTACAACACCACTCTATGCTAGGAGGTGTGGCAAATATTTTTCTAGAAATGTGTATCTGAGAGATACACGCGCCCGACGGAGGGTTAAAAATGTTAAAACTTAAAATAATCATAAATCTATTTAATAAGATAACTAAAGCTTATATAGCCGCCAACTAAACATCCATATTTTAACATAAAATTATGAAATACTAGCTAAGGTACCCGGCTTCGCTCGGGATATCATTTGAGGCGGAAAGATTCTATTTTGTTTTTGGTAATGCTTCTCCTTGTACAACTGCACTTCCCGTCTAAGCGCATTTTTTCCCGTAAGGGTCAGTTGGAAAAAAAAAAATTAGAATTGAAGAATAAATGAAAATAAATCTCTAATCATTTCCTCTCCACTGTTTGATACACCGTGAATAATTCAAATCATAATCATGGATAGCATTTATTATAATTAAATATCATCTATAAAGTACTTATTTTGTATATACAATCTAGCTGTACCCGGCGATGCCCGGGAAAGCATCGTTGACTGACTAATGCTGGTATTTTTATATTTTTTATAGAAAATCGTTGAAAAACCAATGGGAATCGGAATATCACAGTTTTTCATTTCAGGCCTCTCTCATAACCCCCACTCCCGTTTGGACTTAAAAATTTTAATATATCTTATAATCATGCAAGAATTAATGCTAATTCACATACAGAGTTCTGTTAAGTTCGGTTCAATCGTTAGTGCACAACAAAATTGTAGGCTCCCGCTCTAGTTTTTAGTGTATATCTCGTTTATACTTTGTTATACAACAAAAGTGAATATAACCAAAGTTACTCTAAATAACACAATAAACAACTTTTGTTATGATCATATTTGCGGAAAAACAAATAGGAAACGAAATATCGCTTATTTAATTTCAGACCTTCCCTATAACCCCCACTCCTGTTCGTCTCAGAGAATATTAATATAACCTAAAGTCTAAGTTTGGCTAGTAGTAATATACATACCAAGTTTCATAAAATTCGGTTCAGCCGTTTATACGTGAAAAGGTAACATACAAACAAACAGACACGAAAGAAACAAAATGCAGTTATGGTGTCTATGACATGTGAAACGAAAAGTTATCGTTAAATTTCGCGAAAAAAATCAATGTACAGACAGAGGTTACAAATTTATATATATGTATATATAGATAATCACCAATGGGAGCAAACGAAAGGTCTGTTTTATTATATCAGAATTTTAAAAATAGTTTGAGCGTTTGTAGCAGTTCTTTTATTGTTTAAATAATTCATTCATCATAATACAATTCCTATAGCTATTTGATACAAATCGTTTACCTACTGCGTTTAGTTAAAGCACGATGTAATACTAAGCTTTTGAATTGAAAAGAAACTTCCTTTAATAATAGATTTATTTTAGAATTATGTAAAAAAAAAAAATGGTTCTCATATTTCATGGCATTAATCAATAAATTCATTAATTCAGAAAAAAATATAGAGGTGTATTTATACACTAAGGCACCGGCGAGATTCGAACTCACGATCTCCTGTTTACTAGACAGGCGCTTTAACCAACTAAGCCACGGCGCCTCTGAGAAATAGTACCCACTTAATTAACAAAATCAATTTTTTTCTCTTTATGATTTTATTTTTTTTTAATATGATTTTTAAACAGTCTTGGGACATTATTTAGTTTCTATATGAAAGAAATATCTCATTATATTTTACAGTATAAAATAATGGTATAATATATACTCTTATTATACAGGATAAAGAATGCCTTTTCTCAACAGAAGTATCAGCAACAGAATTTATTTTTGAAGGACAGGTGGTTGCATTATTGTGATTATAAATTAACTTTATACTCCTCTCACTTTTCAAACCGCTTGCTCAAACTGAGCCTCTTTACAATATTTACACTATTGAACGTTTAATTATTATTTTTTTTTTAATTTATTTAAATAAGTTCCGCAAAGCCGACGATTACTCATTATTCAAGTGTGCTCAAAAAAGTGAATGTTAAAAAAAAAAAAAATAGAAAAAGAAATGGAACAAGAGTGAAATATGGAATACGGTGATTTCTGAAACGGTTCATTGGCAAGCCAATCTTATATGAAGCAAAAGATGTTGTATATGGAAACATCAGGGTGATGAAAATAATATAAATGAAAATGTTAGTATAAAAGGGAGGAAAAGAAAGAAAGAAAAAAATTAAAAAATAATAAAACAAAAGGAAAAGAGAAAACTAAAAAAATAAAAAAAAAAAAAAAGAATAAATAAATAAAATTAAAGAGTATACATCTTGCTAATGTAGGAAAGAAGTGAAGAAGAGCAGTGTATAAAAATTGTAGATTATAGTGTGTTGTATATACTCGTATTAATGTCTTTTAGATGTTTAATGACTGAGTCTATTTAATTACCTGTAAGTCATGTGGAATGTCTAAATTGTCTCTTCGCCGACAGCCAGTCAATATTTGACGTGATTAATAAAATGCTTCATCCGCATCACTGTCTAACTTGCCTTATAATTTGTTTCACTATTAAGTAAACCCTCCACTTACTGAGTAGGTTCATCTCATCTTCAAAATGTATCAGGAAACAAATCAATAGCGTCCATTAGGTTTCTTATATTTCTTCTTAAGAAAATCTGTTTCAAATAAAAAATCTAATGAAGTAAAAAGCGTTAAGATGGTATCCTCGGTGTGGCTCTGAAAGCAAAAAGTTTGACTCCTTGCATGGCAAGATGCGAACAAAATCCCTAAAGAGGAAAATAGACATCAGCAGATAATAAACGAATTTAAAAGAAGAGAATAAGGTTCATTAACCTATCAGCTGTGAGTACCTATTCTTGGCGAATTTTCATTCAGGCGTTATCTCATAAGTACCATTTTGCCAGCCTAATTTACAAGCACCTGTTAAATGTAAGTGTAAAGCGTTGGATAAGGCTTCAAGCAGTTGTTGAGGAAGCGCTATCTAGCGGCTAGATCGAACGCGAGCAGAGGCCTAATTGCGAAGTGAATGGGTTAACTTGCTGGGGGCAAGTTGGAAGTGATAACACGCTATTGAGGCTCCTGATGAGGCACATTAGTGATAACACACCAGTATTCAAACTAATCAATCAATAACTATCCGAGTCTATTGTACTTGCTCTTATCATCCAGCTCCCCTTCAATTAGGAGGAAAATTAATGAATTATTTGCCCCAATTCCACCAATGGACGCCCAAATGAATCACACAATTAGATTGCTATAAGTTGTTAAGAGTTTTCACTTCTTGAGTGGCTAAATAGTATGTTTTCCTTTCCCTGTTTCGGCATTCTTAAGAAATTATTTCTTCAAGTTGCCGTATTCACGCAAGCATGCAAAGCTTCCTCAAATTTCATTGATCTACGACAAAAATGACGTCCCTGTAAATGACTACATAAAAAAACACTGGATTACTAATACATCTGCCTCGGAAACCTGCTCTTGAAAATGGAAAAACAGCTTTTTAAAAAAAAAAAATGAAATTATACTTGCGTATGCAAGTAGGTCAGTAGATATTTTTTAGCCGTACTCCAATAGATCTTTCACCCTCCGTATTTTATTTAAAGATTTGACCTATGTTTATTTATATTTGCATCAATTAGATGTTTATTTTATTTTTTATTTATTGATATTATCATGATTAATGACCTTGTTATAATGTATAAAGATTTTCTTGACGTTTTTGATTATAAATGTAGCTGTGTTGATGGAGACAATAGTCTTCGAAAGCGCTTAGCGCTGAAATAAAAAAACTTGTGAAAAATTGGACGTTTTCTTCTCTCCAAGTTCACTATATCCTTCACTTCCAACAACACTGCCGTGGAAAGAAAAAATAAAATAAAATGACTCCGTAGAACTCCTCTTAGAGCTATTAGAGAATTAACAGACCAAGAGCCACCCAAAATGTAAGCAATTAACACAAGAGGAAATCTGTTGAAATAATCACTCAAAAAATTGTAAACCTACTATTCCTGAGTAGGAAGTTTCTACAGCGGAAGGAATTCTCTGAATGGGCTAGGAATGGATTGAGTTAGTTTGCTAAAAATAAAGTTCAAAAGGTTGAATATCTCCATCATAAATGAATTTAGACATTCGGAGGACAGGGAGAAGTAATTTAAGGATTTTTTTCAAGCAGCTCTATAATAACAGCTTATATCTATAAAATAGAGTAATATTAGCCTTTAACTCGCTGGATGAGCCTCAAATCCAACAATCATTAGGAGTAAATTCTTAGTCTTAAAAACACAAGCTGCAATAACGAAATTCCTTTAATAATCAGAAAATATGATCGCTATACTCCCGCGTAATGAAATCCGTAGATAAACACGCTATAGTCCTAAGTACAGGTGGGTGAACTAGATTGCGCACGTGCCGATTGTATTAAGGAAAGAAACTCTTTAACACTGAGTTAATAAACTCTTGAACTCAGACTTCTGCTGATAGGCACGCATAGATCCCTCCAGATCTTCAGGATTAAACGATCCTCCTATTATTTAATTTATTTGAACAGGTCACTGTCACCCTTGTGACATCTTGTCCCTTGGTTTTGTCACCCGCTATTTCCAGAACCAGATCTAGCACTTCGACTCCACTTTTACCAGGAACTTCTCGGAGGTATATATTGTCATCCTCTTTAAGCTTTCAAACTTGCTCAGTTGTCCCTCGAAAATTTTCGATACACTTTCCCCGCAGCTCCCAGCAATTCTTCTAAGACTGCTTCAAGCTTTAGTTGAGCGATTCTAAACTCCAAACTATAACCGGTTTTTATGATTCTTTAAATCAGAACTCACTCTCCCTACGAAACTCGTACTCTTGTTCGTACTAATGTTCTGCATGATTTGGAATCTCATACATTGGAAACATCTCATCGTTTGATAAGAGTGTAACAGTTATATAAACTCGCGGTTGCGTCTAGCTGTCACCTGGGCCCCCCTGCTTTAAAATTTACTAGTGATTCGGGAGTGAGGGCGGGCTAGTGGCAACACTGCGTACATAAACTGTTCATCTAGGTTAGAGGAATCAGGGAGAACAAGTGAGTGTCTCGTGCGAAACATTGTTCGCAAATTGTTGATAAACTTATTTCATTGTTTTGTTCACTCCTCTTATTATTCAACACATAACCCACACTAATAGTATATTTCGTACCAAGGGCCGAAAGTGGGCGTTTGCCGGCCCGAGATATTTTTTGACCGAGACGTAGTCGAGGTCATGAAAAGTTCGAGGGCCGGCAAAAGCACTTTAGCCCGAGGCGCGAACGCTATTTTTCACCATACTACAATAAATATTAATACGATATAACATTAATCAAAAACAAGATTTTCTTTTGGTTAAGTGTACCTCTTTGTTAGAAGGTTATCTTGTGGTTATGGGGACATGATGAATGTTTAATGCATGGATTGTTTTACGTTATGTTATTATGTAAGTTAATAAAGAGAGATGAACATATGTGTGTTTCATTTAATACAACTGATATATTTCAAAATGCTAAAAAAAGTTAGTTCGTTTATTTTTGATTTATAGAAATGTTAAAAGTACAATTTTGGTTGTTTGAAAACATAATACCCTTTGAATATTCTATTACTTGTTTTTGTTTGACACATTCACACTTTTACTCGTAATTGGATTGTTTCTGATTAAAATATCCTCTTGACAATCTTCAAATAAATCATCAATTGTAAAGAGAGACTGATTTTCATATTCAATAGTTCCAAAATCGATATTTGATGTCGAAGTCGATGATTCATTCACTTTACTAAACAGTCTGTTAGAAACTTCCAATTTCTTTGTCACAGAGTTTTCAATGTAACCTTCGGCAGCTGTTGAAGAATTCCATCCACCAGCTGATTTTGCGGCCCTAGGGCGAAATATTCATTTTCGGCCCTAGGGCGGCGAGTGTAGCTTTCGGACCTCAAATTAGGTGTGTAAAACAGGTGATTACATCGTAGTATGGTGAAAAAGAGTTTTATTTATTCTGCTTTGTGCAGTTTCTTATGTATCTTTGTATTTATCGTCTCCTTTTGCTATGCATAGCTCCATTTATTTACTTCTTTCTTCCACAGCTTTCTAAATTTTTTCTAGAAATCTATTATTAGGCTGATGACTTTCCTGTGTTTCAGTTACTGAACGGGTTACATTTGTCATTCATTTATCGATAGTTGACCTCTGTTCGTGAGAAAGATGGCGTTTTGAACCAAACTTCGAGCAAAAGTATTTATAAATATATCAAAGTTAATTTTCAAAAAATACTTACATTTAAAGTATGTATTTCAAATTTCTATTGGCGATATCTCACCATAAGGCACCAATTTAAAAATTTATACTATTTATGATAAAAAACAATTTATTATAAATGACTGAGTTTAATCATTTATAATTAAGTGTAATTTATTTATAACTAGTAATTATTTAATTTGGTTATTACAAATGAAAGTTATAATTAGAACCATTTTTTTTTAATTCACTTAATCGAAGAATACTTTTAAAACAAAATTTAAAATTATAAATGCAGCCAACATTTTAACTAGAAAACGCCTTTAAAAATTTTAATTAATTTCTTTGAGACAGTACAAGATTAATTTATTTTTTTTTAAAAAAAAGTGAAGAGGGTTCGTTAAAAATTGTCTCTGTTCATTTTAATTTAAAGTGAAGGCGTTGAAAATTAATTCTACAGAGATGGATATTGTACTTATTTTATCCATTTCACAGCCTCTTCATAAATAATTTATGATGTAATTTTATACAGTGCAAATACTCTTAGTCTTTTAGCCAATTCTTTGTCTTACAGTTTTGATGTTATCCACCGACTAGTGATATTTTTATGAATGCTCCACTTTATCCATTAATTAATTAAACTTTGTGAATAGCAACTAATTTTAATTTTAATAACTATCCTATAATACCAATTTAATAATATATAAACGAATTATGATATAAATTACAGGATAAAACTATTCACCACCACTTTAAAATTTAAAACAATATATATATTTAAACATTCCTCTTGTACTGGTTAAGCAAGCCCAACAATAATGAGTGTTTTTATATTTCATATTTTTTAGATTGTCACATTTGAAACTATTCTTTTCTTTCTTTTTTTGAGAACTTTTATTTACCTCTTCGTCAAATGAATTGAAATGCTAATAAACATTTCCTTCTAGTGTATTATAAACTAATTCACGTATTACCTATTAACACTGACTTCTGCCATTGATATTAAATGATTTTGTACGAGTATATTTTTACATCCCAAACACAACACAAAAATATGATTTCAATTGGGTTCCTGGCCACAGTGAGTTAGAGAGAAGAATTTGATGTATTCCAAGCTGTAATAAAAATATTTTTTTTTTAAATTTCTTTTATATATATATTTTTTTTCGATAGTCATTGTAGAACCATGAGATCGTTAACCACCTCGAGTGAGATTCCAGGGATTCATGACCAGAGTTTTTAGGTAGTGATTGATCAACTCGATGTACACCAAGAAGGATGAGTTGTCTCCAGTAGACTGACCTGGCCCACTGTACCCGGGGTGTCTGTATGCCTATGGACGGGATCTAACAATCATAATCAGATAGTCATCTCGAGGGGCTGTCAGCCGTAAATACTCGTTAGACTCCTGCTGATACGTAAGCATTGAGACACTAGCGCGCTCTGGTAGGGAAATCATGAACTAATGTTCTCCATTGGCAGTGATCGAACCTACACTTATTTTTACCTTCGGTTTACTGAAGATAATGCTTGATGTACCCACGCCTTAACTCTTTTGGCCACCGGTGCCCAAAGTTAAAAAAATATACAATAGTTGAAATATAAGCAAACCATGAAAGTATAACTTCAGCTATTTGGGTATAGCATAGATCCTAGAAGTCCAACGACCAATTAAATTCGTTGGAGCCTTTGATGTCTCGAAATAGTCTTAAAGTACTTCTAAAATATTGGCATATAGGTGGGTAATTACTTTCTAGGCACTACCGATCGTGGGGCATCTGAAGGTATCATCTCACTTACAACCTCGCAGTTATTAGCCAACATCTAATTATTTGACCCGAAGACCTTAATAGTATTAATCTAATTATTTATCTGGAGGTTCTTAGCGTGTGTTCCCTTGTTTACCCATAAGTCAGCCCTCGCTTCAATGCCAAGCTTGGCTATGGGTATTAAAGCCCTCTTTTATTTTAGTATTTTTATTACTTTATTTTTATTATTATTTTTTTTTAATCAATTATATGTGAAAGGCAGTTGAACTCTCATTTCTTTTTTGGTAGCCATTACGTTTGAACACATTCTGTCTAAGGATAAAGCGAGCTTTATTTGCATCACTTAATTTGATTCTTCGGATCTATGATTTAACCGAAAGATAATATACCAACATCCTCTTAAATACAATAATATTTATCAATAATTTGTTTAAATTATTTCTGTCATTTTATTCAAAATATTACGTCTGTAGGAGTAACGAATAAAAATCTTAAGAAATCAGGACGTGTTTTTGCATTGTATGTACATTGTATTTTTTTAAGGCGTAACAAATAAATACTATTTAATATTTACACTTGTTTTGTATTAGTGAGCTCCATGAATAAACGTTTTTATTATGAGGAACAGTTAATAACTAGTGAAATGAGCGAAAAATATAACCAGGCCCCGGCGAGATTCGAACTCACGATCTCCTGTTTACTAGACAGGCGCTTTAACCAACTAAGCCACGGCGCCGACGCTCTGTCTTCCAGTAGAATTTACTGACTCCCCAAGTAGAATTTTAGTCTAAAAAGTTACATAAAATTAATAACACAACAAGTTAATGGATAATTAATAACTTCAATAAAATTAAGTACCGATTTTTTATTAATTCATTTTTTGTTACCCAACTAACGTTTTTGAACTTATATTATTCAAAATCTATAAAACTTAAATATGCTACAGAGTATCTCTATATATGAAGCAAAACAAATAATTTTTAACTAGTGTGAAATTTTTATTATTTCAGATTTATAATTATGTTTAAATGTTATACATCATTAAATAACTCAAATCTATACTATCTAAAGTGTAACTTCCGTTTGGTAAGTTTTTTTTTTCAGCCAAGGATAATACTCTTATATTACTTTTGTTCTTAAAGCAGTTCCCTGTATTTCAAAGACATGAAATTTCATGTAAATAAAAAGTAAGATCCTGTTATTTTTATTGATGAGCTCACTAAATATAATATTTGTTTCACCGTGGCTAGAAGTGGGGGACGAATTCAACCTGTCCCGACTAGCCAGAGTGCATAAATTGGAAGTTAATGAATTAAAATAATATCAGTTTGTAATAGATGAATGATGGAAGCTTATTATTAGGGTTATAAATAAAAGGACAGTCTGCTAAAAATATATTTCAACGCCTAACGCCTTCAGCGTATTATACGTCATCCCCGTGGTCGAAAGTAGTATTAGCAGGTATCCTTAGAGAGAATAAAGCGTCCAATTCTTAGCAAGTTTTAACTTATGAAAACTTGTGAAGAATCAAAAGCTTCCTTCTCTCCAAGTACCCAACGTTCTTTACTTTCAATAACACTACTGTGAAATAGCTGGTACCCAGTAGTTTCCAAAACGGTTACTATTTAGCTTGAAAAAATGACCAAGAAAATTAGAAAAAAATAAATAAATAATAAATGTGCTAAGTTAGAGATTCCGTTGTTGTTGGCATATCCAAAAACCAATGACGTTGGCGCATGGCGTTTTGTGTCAGAACTCTCTAATATTGAATTGAAAATACTATGTTGTGTTTTAATAATACTTGTTTTTAAATTGTATTGAAGTTATTATATTTTATGTTTAGAAATTATTTTATGAAACGCTAAAATGATTATCATTTAAATTTGCATTACCCTGATACGTAAGTTTGAACCACGTTAAATAACGATATAAAAGAAATTATGTAATATATTTGGAAAAACGTTAAATATATCAAATTGTGTATTTTTCACCGTTTAAAACTGGTTAATTATTTTCAAAATCATCTAGCCTTTGAATGTTGAAGTTTCATATTCAGGACTCTTGTACCGTCTAGTTGTGCACCTCAGTTTTTTATGAAAGTCAACTTAGAGGATGTGGTGTTTAGAGAAAGTAGGAACATTTCTAATTTCTCCTTAAAAGTTTCAGTCGCATAAGAGTATTACAGAGCTATAAAAAATTCTGTAAATCATGTTCTCTGATATTTTTTCATCAAATCAAAACGGAGTGGATATCATAAACTAATTTTAAATTAGATCATGTTAGATGAAGTTCATGGAAACATTTTGTTTATTTAATTTAATAGGAGCACAAGAGGATGTCATGTGGTGACCGCATCAGAATTTCTACAGTTTAAAAAAAGGCTCTTTTTGATAATTGAAACAAACGTATGTTTACAGTAATGGTAAAATTGTATAAATAAATGTGGAATTGAGTGTATATTGAAGGAGTATGGAGATGCATATGGGTCTGGTCATTGCCTATGCAGGACCTTTGCAAGGAGGCCAGCCAACTCAGAATATTCTATTACCTCCACAACATGCTGTATCCCAAAGCCTATATCTTCCATTTACTGGGCCAACAACTTTCAAACACAGCCTTCTCTTTCTATTTCTTAAACTTCTATACGCCAGAACACGCGGGCCGGTGGAGTCGGCTCACGTAAATCTATGCGTAAATTGGTATTGGCAGAGTAAAGGTTCAGAACGTAAATAATCATGGTTTAACATACTCCTGGGTGCGGTTTGATTATAACCTGACTTTTGGTGATGCTGTCCTAAAACACAAATCTTTGCGAGAGAATCACATGTTCATGGAAAATGATTAATTCAGAAAAATCATTTATTGTGACTGTCCATGGCGTTTTGTTTCATCAATACTGTTGAATAATTATGATAGCACAAAATTACGTTGTGCTTTGGTGAGCTCAAATAAGGTACAAATGAAGTGAAAGTATACAACAAAAGCAGCTTACATCTCAGGCATTAAGAAGTGAAGGTGACATAACGGGTGGTAGGCAAAAATAAAAGTCTGTCACGCGGGGCTGCGTTAACTAAGCAGATTTCCCACGTAAAATTATACAATAGAGGAAACTCCATACGAGTGCCAAACAGTTACGGGGACGGCCGAACTAGCTTTCGTTGGGAACGAATAGAAGCGACTATAGCTCGTTCGTTACACTTTATAAAAATGCAAATATCTCGGTTAATATTCAAGATAGAGAATAAATGTATATAACAATATTTATAGTAAATTTAATTTGCTATAAGATTGGTTTTATACAATTTTTCCGACGTATAGTAACGGAGATATTTCGAATTTTCGCAACCCCCCCTCCCACTGGTCCGATTTCAGCCGTTAACGAACTTGATCTTCCTTTTTACATAAAACGATTAAATACCGAGTTTGGTGACGATTACACAAAAATTGCGACCGCTAGAGTGTTAACAGACATAAATATATATATAGTTTTGAACGGACCTCATTTTCGTCATCTCCTGTATAGGATCGATGGAGATTTGAAGAAATTTTGCAAACAATGCGTAACGAGTAAGACCTCAATAGCTGATTTCCCTTAAGGGAAATCTGCTAAAAGGAAATAGGAAAGACTATGGGAAATTGGGTGATCTCACTGTTTTGGCCGATCTAAACTGAAAGTAAAATTTTAATTCCTGTTTAAAAAATATATGATGAGATGATCTACTGCTTGGGAAATCTGCTTAGTTTACGCAGGGTTTTTAGTAAAAATCCATTAAGGAGAGAGGTATTACAGGAGATTGAAAATAAAAATTTGCAAATTTCTCATACACAAATAAGTCGTGCACGACCATTTTTGTTTATCATGATTCGATCTATTGATTATCATTGATAACTTTTTTTGATCCTCTTTGGAGCAACGTAGATATCATATTTGACATTCAAATGAATTAGTTTGCAACAAACCATACCTACATAACTCTTCAATACTTTGACCATGTCAAAAAAAAAAAAACCTTCAGCTATAATTATTGAAAGAAAATTAAGTAAATTAAATAACTTATTAATTGGACATGACTTTCAATCAAAACTATTACAAGTCAGTTGCAGTAATATTTTTTTCGAATACATTTAAACATTAAATAAAAAACATCTTATGTTCAATGATGTTTTTTTTATCAAGTGTATTGTTTATGTATATTCCTTTTCTCAGATATTTTTTTTCTGGAGTGTATTCCCATTAAAACACTGTTTACAATTGTAAGGAATAAATAATTTGTGAAATGAGCGAAAAATATACCAAGGCACCGGCGAGATTCGAACTCACGATCTCCTGTTTACTAGACAGGCGCTTTAACCAACTAAGCCACGGCGCCGACGAGCACACTTACCATAAAGTTGAAATCTTTTACTAGAAAGTTACCCCATAATTAGTAATGCATCAAGTTAAAACAATGAAATTAATAACTGCAATCAAATAATTTACCGATATTTTTTCATTCTATTTTATTAATTTTGTTTAGCCAGGATTCACTGTTAAATCGAAATGTTTAAAACTGAAATATATCAGTGATCGTCTTGATAACTGAAGACAACAATAACTTCAATTTCTAATGTGAAGTTGTAATAGTTGGAATTATTAATAATGTATTTAATTATGAGCGAAAGTATCAGAACATAAGGCCAGTTGCACACACAGCGGATTTTTTCTGCACAGCTACTGCCGACGTTAAACTTACCGATCGTTTTTTTTCTGTTGAGTGTGCAAGCGCCAATGTACTACAGTGGACTACTATTGGAACGGCGGCGACGGTAAAACATCCGCTCGGAAAAATCCGCTATGTGTGCAACTGGCCGCCCGGTGCCACTGGAGCCGACGGAAGTTTTACCGTCACTTCCATGTAGTGGCCTACGTAACCAAATGAACGTTTGCACACACAGCGGATTTTACCGCTCATACGTTTGGCAGTATGAGTTGAACTCTATTGCATGCACCTTCTGTTTCTGTTTCCGCATCCGCGTATCCTCTCCCCCTTGTGTTTTGTTGTCATGAGTGAAGAAATTGACATGCAGTTCATCAAAGGAAGTCATTGTCATCCTGAAATAGTTGAAAAATTCTTGTCATCTTGCCTCAACTCATGTAGAAAGCGCCAGCCTCATTTCTTCGTTCATTAATTGGATGAATCCAAAACAGTCGATTTTTTCTTCGACTTCTCATTCGGCGACGGAATAACAACAACGTTATGAGCTGCTCTTGGTTCATGTCGGACTTCACAACTGAACTGAAATTGGTTCCAGAACTACAACTGCTGGTACCGACGTAAATTTTTCCGCCTATTGGCGACGGTAAAATATCCGAACATAAGCGGCAGTAGAATATCCGACCATAAGCGACGGTAGGTTGTCCGCTCGGAAAAATCCGCTGTGTGTGCAAACGCCCTAAGAAATCCAAAACTACTACTTAAATGCTTATAGATATTTAGAAATAAATGTTCGAAATTAGCGTCAAAGAAAATCTGCTAAAAGAGGATCTTTGGAAAGTAGAGGAAGCCGATTAAACCTAAATGGATTTTACTTTCTTGGAAAAGCTAGGTAAACTGACTTTTAAAAGCAGACGTCCGTGAACATTTTCAAAGGGCAATCAGCTCTAGATCAAATAAAACGAAATTTTTGTCCAAAATGATAACTCTAATGGTGACGATAAGTTGAAAGTTTTTCCCGAGTTAAATCCTTCATGAATATTTTTATTTATTTAACAAATGGAGGACTCTACTACTATGACTCACTCCTTTGATAAGGGCACTGATTGTAAGGATGTCAACAAAATTGCTCCTCAAATACAAACATAATTTCTACAACTTGGGGCAATAAAGTTGTAGGTATCCTCTGATTGAACTTATATTTACTTTTTTCGTAGAGCAATCTGTTTTCTTTGAACTATATATGAGCTAGTTTGGCAAAGGAAAAATACAGAATTGACTATATCACTGTTGCAGATAAACATAAATCTAACTAACCCTTTCTCGCTTCATAGAGTAATCAGTGATTACGAGATAACTCAAATGCCCACTCCCATCTTAACAAGTGGATTAGAAAATGTGTGATCATTCAAATTTATTTATATATATTTGCAATTGGCTTCTCTTGGTGAGTTTTTTCACCATCACAAGGAACATGCAGTATGTGTATGATAAGGAACAAGGTTTTCGTTATTAAACTTAAATTATTTAAAAGACCACAGTTTTTCTTCATTAAATGAAATATTCAGTTCAGTTCATTTTAGATTTTAGTCCTTACACTTATATAAAATTACAGATCTTTCCTGTAGATTAAATATTTTCTAACAAATATTAAAACCAATTTTTCACAATAATTAAGTAGTAATTCTTTTTATATCCTTTCCCTCTCTTTTTTTACTAAATATTATTATAGTGTTGCACAAATTATTTTATGATGAAAATATTTTTAATGATGTAGCAAAGAAATTTTAAATTTATAAAAGATAAATATGATAAAATATTTTGTAGATTTATAGTATTTTTGAAATGGAATTAATTTGAAAAGTGTCCTATGGTAAATTGTAAACGCCTTAATGGAGGGAGCAGGTATATTCGAAATGTGGAGGATACTGATAAAATCAATTCACCATTTTATAAATATATAGAACAAAGACATCAATTTTTATTTCATTAAAGAATCAATTTTTTTTTTGGATTCCAAAAGCTTTTGTGGAATGGAAAAGCTCATATTAGAATCTGTCCGCAAGATGATGCCTATAGAAGTTATCATTGAAACCTGCCTAATAACGGTGTGACATGACACGTAGCTCAAATTATTTTCTATAACCGTACTGATTATTAGGCACTTAAATAGTATTTTTTTTCAATCTCCTTCTCAAATAAAAAAAAAATTAACGTTTTTAAATATCTACAGATCAACGAGAGAATCTCATGTACTTGGTGTCTAAAACATATTTTCAGCAGAACAATGCTGAAGTGTGTCAAGTAGTTTTCAGCTCATCGTTACCATACGCCTTGCGACGGTACACAGCGTATTAGCTGTAGATCTCCTTTTCAAAGCCATCCGGGACACTTATTCCAGGGTGTTTTGAATATGAACACATATGTATATTAGATCACTGAGGAAATCCGGAACATGATGTGGCTGTTACGAAAAGCGGGTGTGGCTCACACTTCACAGAACTGTTGAAAAGGAACACCTATAAAATATATTAGTTTTATTATCTTTGTTATAGGAAAGGGACAATGGAGATAAAAAGCGTGTTCCTAATTATTTTACTAGTGAATGTTGACACATTAACAGCCGAGTCCAGCTCTTCTTCTGCTGACGTGGAACATTTGCTTAGAGTTCGTTATTTGTAGGACTCTCCAGAATGCCCTCGTACCCCTAATTGCAGAGTCATCCTTATTCTCCAACGACACTTTAAACACTCACAGCACATAACTAGTCCGACTAGCGAGATCTTTTTGACCCAGAAAATCCTTTATAAACTCACTCCTTCATTGTATGCAATACGCTCTACTAAATGAAAAATATTTTTTCCCCCTTCGTGTCGAATTGAAAAAAAAGAAGAAAAAAACTCCGTAAATATTTTATTTTCAAATTTCACTTAAAGAAAAGTCATATACATTAAAGCGCTCCATGCAGAGCATGCATGTCTCAATGAGCTGATTCGTGAATGCACGATGTCACTGGAATGACCCAGAATGTTGGACGTCCTGTCAAAACATTAAATGTTTCTCCCTTAATCAAATTGCAATGTAAACAACAAGCATGGTATGTAAGCAAAGCTGAAGATATTTCCTGAAACGAGACTACATACGTATAAAAAACGAGATATTTCGAATTTTCGAAAATCCTTCATCTTCCTCTTAACGGAATTCATCTATTGAGGTTGTACTCATGATGCGATTTTCAAAAAATGACTTCAAATGTCCATCGATCCTACTTAGTAGATGACGAAAATGAGATCCGTTCGAAATTGTATATATATATATATATATATATTTGTCAGTTACCGCTCTAGCGGTCGCAATTTTGCTTTAAATCCTACGAAACTCGATATATAAGTGTTTCATGTAAAAAGAAAGATCATGTCCGTTAATGGCTGAAACCGGAGGAATGGGAGGGTGGGGGTTTCGAGGAGAGGAATTTTGAAAATTCGTAATATCTCCGTAATTATGCGTCGGATCGAACAATCTTATTGCAAATGTAATGTTTAATAAAAGTTTCTGTGTACATTGTTTCAATATATTTTTAATATTGACCGAGATATTTGTGCTGTTTGGTTTTCGGTCTTCAGTAAACCCCCTCTCCTACTCGTGGCATATCAACAATAATTATAATAATTGTATTTTGGAGCACATTATTTGACGTTTAAATAACGAATATTTTTGTCATTGAACTTTTACGTCATAAGATAAAAGCAAATACGTGATGCGAATGGCATATCTGCTTAGTTAACGCAGCCCCTACGTGACGGACTTTTATTGGTCTGATTTTATCCATTAACGAACTTCATGATTAGGTAAACAACTTACAACGTGTAAATATAGCGATCAAAGAAAATTAGCAACCGCGAGAGCTTTAACAGAGACACACACACATGTATGTCAAGACCTTATTTTCGTCAAGAGTACAAGGGAAATGAAGAAAAAGGCCTTAGAGAAAATCTGCTAGTCATTTTACCACATCCGGCGAATGTCTCAAATTCCATTCCATAAACATTGAACCTAACATTACTGGACATTCAAGAAATGAATGAATTCAATGTATTCTAAATGATAAAGAGTGTAAGATTTGTCCACAGTAAAGTTATATAAATGTCCATTGTGCGATATTCTTCGTTGCTAACCCGGCACCGCCCGTTGCCTGTTCACACTACCTTAAGAGTTTCAAAATTACCGACGCGAATCCTCACAAATCCCCCATAAAATGGAATTCTTAATTCAGCAAGAGGGTAACCTCTCAGTTCATACATTGCGTGGCTTATCAATCCACAGCACTGTCGACCGAGGTATGAGAACTCCTAGCCTCAGATTAAAAAAAAAATCATCTGGTGGGTCCACAGAAAATATTCTTCTCCAAAATTCGAATAACACAGACTTATATAACAAGGTTGAAGTCGGATTTAATCTCAATGTCGAAATACTGAGACGAGAAATAAATTTGTCTACTGTATTGTATAGTAAATCTGCTCTAAAGATACTCCTGTTTTAGCAGGTTTCCCTTAAGGGAAATCAGATATTGAGGTCGTACTCATGACGCGATTTTCGAAAAATTTCTTCAAATGTCCATATATATATATTTGTCTGTAAACGCTTTAGCGGTCGAAATTTTTGTTTGATCGTTACCAAACTCGATATTTAAACGTTTTATGCAAAAAGACAGATCAAGTTCGCTAATGGCTGAAATCAGACCAGTGGGAGGGGGGGGGGTTTAGAGGGGGATTTTCGAAAATTCGAAATATCTCCGTTACCATACGTCGGATCAAAAAATTGTTTAAAACCAATCTTATTGCAAATTAAATTTACTATAAATATTTTTATATACATTTATTCTCTATCTTGAATGTAAACCGAGATATTTGCATTTTTATTAAATGTGGGCCGGTAACGGACTCCTGAGTTTCCCGCCAAAAGCTAGTTCGGCCGTAACTGTTCGGCTCTCGTGTGGTGATTTCTCTATTGTATAACTTCACACTGGGAAATCTGCTTAGTTTACGGCACACACTGGAGCGAGTGATAGGGTAAGCCGGACATTTACTAATATATCCGTTTCTACTGGTCCTAGAATATTGATTCTGGTGTCATTTTAAAGCACATCGAATACTCTATTGAACTACCTGATCAGCAATTTTGCCAGATGCGATATAACGGTAGGATGAATTTTAAATGTGTGCATACAGATTATGTATCGCTTACTAAGTAGAGAATTGTGATTTGTAGATACATAATATCAACATATGTTTTATAAATTTTTATTTTTTTTAATGAATTGAAGTTCACAAACGCAATACTAAAATTGTAAACAAAAATATATCTAGAATAAAAATTTTAAAAAAAATCTATGTATTTAATTTAATAATGAGAATTTGAAAGCTGGAAGAATATCTAACATTTCTAAAATTTCAAATGTTTTTTATTTTTCAATTAGAAGTTCTTTTACTTCCGAAGATATTGTTGCGACTTCTACTTTGAAGAATACGATAAATGAATTTGCTTCCTTTAATTACATTTATTCTTTTAATCAATAATGCTAACTTTAAACGGAGTTAACTTTATGACTCCTTGGACCTTTTTAAAAGGACAGTAAAAATATTTAGACAAGAAAAACACGTATTTAACTATTTCTTCGAACGTGAATGGTGGCGTTAATTGCGTAGTGGAGGAGGCGTTTTACACCGTACGTAGTTGGGAAAGGTCCGCGGGAGGTATAATACGTCTTCCGCACCGAAAGTGTTAACACTAAAAGTAAAATATTTATTGAATAGGCAAGTTTAGGCAAGATCTGACGACGTTGTAAATAAGACAATATACTCCTAAAAGCCAAGTGGTATTTTTTCAAGCAAATACAAGCGATTTGCGAATTCAATTAAATAAAATTATTTTCAGCTCGATGTAAAAAAAAAAAAAAAATTAGAGGAATTTTAAAAACCTTTTGTGCCAGTTTTTGATTTGTTATAATGCCCTTAATGAGTACGGGAAGCAACAATAATTTATAAAATGAAATAAGAGTTCACGACGAATTTAATAAGCCAAGGCTTTTTTTAACATAGCAATTATAACCAGGCATTATGTAAAAACCATTGCAATAATACGGCTAAAAATCAATCTGCTCAATTGAAAAGGGTTTATGTGGTACTAACAATACAATCAAAATCCCAAATTTAAACTTTTATTTTTCCTCCCAATGTCCAACATTACTGAATGATCGCTCCAGTGTGCGCCGCCCCTGCGTGATGGACTTTTATTTCTGGGAATAACATTCTCAGTTGTTAAGGCCAGTTATAATGAATGTTAACGGGTATTAAACGAGGCTTTAGGGAACTTATTATCAGGTATGTTCCATATTTCCATCCTATAATTTATTACTTATTTCAGCATAATTTAGCGTCAGTGTGTAATCGACGAGAATGTTGAGTAAATGCTAGTGGGATTTTAATCAATGGAACATGTCTATTATAGTTGCTGCTATGGACGATTGAGCAAATGTCTGCTACCCCTATGAATATATACAGCCATTTGTAAAAGGCAATGGGCTGGAGTATTAAGGTTCATTGGGCAGAGAGCGGTTCGTCGAGAAAAGTCATAATTTCCCCCGAACAATGGTTCAATACCATGGTCATGTTATGTTTCGACTGACCAATGAAGGTTCCCTTTGTCTCTCATCGTTCCTATCACCATTTTAGCAGTTTCCCTTAAGGGGAATCAGGTTGTACTCAAGACGCGATTTTCTAAAATATTCGTCAAATATCAATCGATTCTACAGGAGATGACGAAAATGAAGGCCATTCAAAATTATTTATATATTCTTCATATTTTCATGGCAAGGCTCACTAATAAAAAACATTGTTTCCCCGCAAACGTTATTGTTACAGCCCAGCATGTTTCGTGGCTTACATGCCACCTCTTCACGATAAGAACATATAAAAATATTGGGACCAGAAGAAGAAGAATAATGACCTCTATGGCTAATGAACGGAGGGACGAAGAATTTTATTTTGAAATTCCAATTATGAATCTTGGCGAAGAAGGGTGAAAGAATTTTCTCAAATTGAAGAACAAAGTGCATTTAATGAATAGAATTTGATTTTTAAAGCAATGTTAAAAAATATATATATATATATTTTCTAGTTTCATATGCAATAAAACAAAAGGTTAATATAATATATTTAGCGGGGGCTCAGGTTAGCCATGTGAGTTAAAGTGCTGACCTTTATCTCACATGGTAAACCTAGAGTGGCGAGTTCGATTCTTGCCTGGGCAGAGGAAATTTTTTAGTGACGGAATTCATTAAATAACATCCTATAATCCCACACTGGCTAGAAAAGGGTGGTAACCTGTAGATAACCCGTCCCAATTAGCCTTAGTTGCAAAAAGTGGACGTTAATGAATAATAATAATATATTTAGCATTGGTTTTTTGGGTAAGAAGTTTACAATTTTGTTGAGGTTAATTGACATTACCATTGGCTTCATGACACTGGGGCGCACCAAACCTTCCGGTAAAGGTTACCTCCCTTTTCCACCTAGAAAAGGGTGGGAGCCTGTAGATGACTCGTCCAAATTAGTCTTAGTTGCAAAAAGTGGACGTTAATAAATAATAATAATAATTATATATTTAATAAACAAATGTTTCCTACTAATAAATTTATAAAAACCATTGATAATTGTAATATAAAATTTTAGATCTAGAAAGGTCAAGAAGTTATAGAGGTTTAAAAAAATTAAATGGAATTCTGAAACGAAATGAAATGCTCATCAACCCTATAAAAAAAGAGGAAAAATGAAGAGGTGGCATGTAAGCCACGAAACTTGGAGGACAGTATCAATAGAGTTTGTGCGAAAACAATGTTTTTTATTGGTGGCACTTGATATGAAAATATAAAGAACATATAAATAAAGAATAAAGAAGTGTATATGTATATAATTTTGGTAGCATTTTTTGTTGGATCGTTATTGGGCATTTAAACGATTTATGTGAAAATTAAGATCAAGTTCCTTAATGGCTGAAATCGGGCAGGTAGAACGAGGGGTTTCCGAAAACTCGAAATCTCCATTGTTATACGTCGGATTGAAAGCATAACTTTCTGGGAACTTAATATACTACATCTATGCAATTACAGTCTATGTATCGTAATGAATCAGATATTAAAACAATTAGTTATTAAAACTCACATTGGAATTCAATTTGCCAACATATATATTGAAGATCTCATTTTAAGTGTACTTGAAGAAAATAATAAAATGCTCCTAACTAATTTAAATAGCAAAGGTCAATATAAGTTTAAAAAAACGTGAAATAGACATTAAATTCAATTATTTACTTATTCAAAGCTTAGGGAATAGAATTAAATTTTATTGGAATAAAAAAAATCATCTTCTGTTATAGAAAGAATCATTTCTACTTAAAACAACAGATAAATTACAAGAAAAATCTTTTATATAGAGGTCTTCGCCCAGCATTCCAAATAAAATTGGGGGAAAATATTTAATAACAGACTTTTTATTATTTCTAAGAAATCCATTATACAAAAGCAATAGGAAAGGAAAAATAAAAAACCTCAAATAACAATAATTTACAGAGAAAAAACGTGGTTCAAGACGAAGAAGTCAAAGAATTCAACCCCAGTTATGTTATTTTAACTGGTGATTTCTTTCGTGAAGACCGCATTATAACTCGAAAAGTATGAAGAGGAAAAATACGGAAAGAAGAAAATACGGAAATAGAACTGAGCTAAACGAATAGATAGAAAACAAAAATACACTATCGACGATACATTTGTTCGTGAAAAACAAACGTAATAAAAGGCCGTCACGCAGACTAACTAAGCACATTTCCCTCGTGACGTTTAACAATAGATAAATCTACATCCTGGTTACACGACACACACGTGAATATTATGTGAATAAATAAAAGTCCGTCACGCAGGGGCTGCGTAAACTAAGCAGATTTCCCACGTGAAGTTTTACAATAGGGAAATTTGCCTAATAACAACTGTAGTAGTAAGAAACCTCTAAACCTAAAACATTATTTAGGGCGTAACAACCCAGTAGTTTCTAGCGCCAAAAAACAGTTGACCTAACCTCTAAACCTATTCACGAGGGGCGAAGTTATAGAAACGGCCGCCAGAGCTCTCGCCGGAAAGTTCGAACATAGCCTACTGGTGACCAGTATCACCCAGAATACAAATGCAAATATCTCGGTTAATATTCAAGATACAGAATAAATGAATAGAACAATATTTATAGTACATTTAATTCGCAATAAGATTGGTTCTATACAACCTTTCGATTCGACGCATAATAACGGAGATATTTCGAATTTTCAAAAATCCCTCCTCTAAACCCCCCCTCCCACTGGACCGATTTCAGCCATTAACGAACTTGATCTTGCTTTTTACACAAAACGATTAAATACCGAGTTTGGTGGCGATTAAACAAAAATTGCGACCGTTAGAGTGTTAACAGACAAATATATATATATATATATATATATATATATATATATATATATATATATATATATATATATATATATATATATATATATACTTAGTAGATGACGAAAATGAGGTCCGTTCGAAATTGTATATATATATATATATATATATATATATATATATATATATATATATATATATATTTGTCTGTTACCGCTCTAGCGGTCGCAATTTTTGTTTGATCGTTACGATACTCGAAATTTAGTCGTTTTATGTAAAAAGAAAGATCAAGTTTGTTAACGGCCGAAATCAGACCAGTGGGAGGGGGGTTTAGAGGGGAGGATTTTCGAAAATTCAAAATATCTCCGTTACTATACGCCGGATCGAAAAATTGTATAGAATCAATCTTATTGCAAATTTCATTTACAATAAATGTAATAAATATTGTTCTATACATATTTTAATATTAACCGAGATACTTGTATTTTTTGTAATGAGTTCCGCTTTCAGTAAACCCCCACTCCTACTAGGGACATATTAATAATAAGCTGATATCTCATGAACCACCTCATTATTAGGTTAAATACAAAATATTGTTTTCAACAAAGCTTTATTTTACGAGGTACAAACAAATACATTCTGTTGACCCCCCCCTTTTTTTCTTGGACTACAAAAATCTGAGTGATTTAGATAGAAATTTTTTTGATTCATTTCAAATTACTCCACTAACTATAGTAAATAGTTTCCAATAAAATTAATATTTTATATTCAGATATATTTCTTTAATTGTTTGTTTTTCCCGTCTATCTATCGATACTGCGCTCCAATGTTGGCTAACCTGTTTGTTTACAATCCTGCCGTTTTACGTTGTAGCGGCAATGAGAAATCTTTCAGTGAATTTACAATATAAGTTAATAGTCCAACTTATATTGTAAATTCACTGAAAGATTTCTCATTGCCGTTTGTAATTATTCACTAATATTCACGGAAGTGTTACCGATATGTATATTTATCTATTGTAAACCTTCGCTGGCTAACCTGCTTGTTAGAAAATCTCATAACCGTCTGAATCGTATTGTGTCCCCCCTTTCTGTTTTCTTCCCGGATTCCTAAATTTGGAATTGTTGTGATTAAAATTATTCTGGTTTATTATTAATTACAGTACTAGATGTAATAAATAGTTATGAATAAAATTTATAACTTATATTCAAATATATTTCCGTAATTGCTTTTATTTCCGGTAAAAGCTGGCTAACCTGATTGTTTACAACTCAGACTGTTTGCTATCAGGAAGGTTCTTACCATTTGACTTGCCCTTTATTTGTTTACTTAATATTCACAGCAGTATTAAGTCTTACAAATAATAGATATTCTGTGGTACTATTTAGTGTTGGTGTAATAAGTGTTCAGAGCGCTGCTATCATTAAAGGTAAGTCCATCTTTTGTGTTCTTGTTGTTTTTTTGAGATTGAATTGTTTTTAATTTAATCTCGGAGCCTAACGGATAAGAGTTACTTTCCCGCCAAAAGCTAGTTTGGCCGTTTCCTTGACTGGCTCGGCTCTCGTGAAATTTCTCTATTGTAAAACTTCACGTGGGAAATCTGCTTAGTTTACGCTGCCCCAGCGTGACGGACTTTTCTTTAACAAGAACTGACGCGCCTAAAACTCAAATAGTTTCCTCTTTCTAACAGAACAGTAGTTTCGCAGTTCAGACACATAACAGAATATTAGCAGGTTTACCTTAAGGGAAATCATCTATTGAGGTCGTACTCATGTCGTACGACGTGATTTTCGATAATTTTCTTCAAATGTCCATCGATCCTACCAAGAAGATGACGAAAATGAGGTCCGTTCAAAATTATATATATATGTGTGTGTGTGTGTGTGTGTGTGTGTGTGTGTGTGAGAGTGTGTGTGTATGTGTCTGTTAAGACTCTAGCGGTCTCAATTTTTCTATAATCGTCACCAAACTCAGTATTTAGTTATTTTATGCAAAAAGAAAGATCAAGTTCGTTAATGGCTGAAATCGGACCAGTGGGAGGGGGTTTTAGAGAGGAGATTTTTGAAAATTCGAAATATCTCCGTTACTGTCCGTCGGATTGAAAAATTGTATAAAAATAATCTTATTGCAAATTGCATTTACTATAAATAATGTTATATACATTTATTCTCTATCTTGAACATTAACCGAGATATTTGCATTTTTATTAAGTGTGTGTGCGGCTAATGGAGGAAGTTTCCGGATTAGTTTGGCCGTTTCCGTAACTGTACTGCACTCGCGTAACCTAACCTTTCTCCATTCTCGCCTTCTAACCTTTTACTTTGTGAGTTATATGCAAATACGTTCTGTTGATGCCCCCCCCCTCCATAATCAAGATTGTGTTGTGTTACCGGTATGTAGATTTCTCAATTGCAAGACTTCACGTGGGAAATCTGTTAGCTTACGCAGCCCCTACGTGACGGACTTTTTTATTTTTTGAAATCAGATAATTCCTTTCGATACGCCTAGTATTTTAGGATCAGAGGTTAACCATATGTGTTAAACAGTTAGTCTTATATTTCCTACTTAAAACTGTAATGAAATGTAATACAGATTATTAGGGATACCTGATAAGACATATATTATTCATGCTGTTGAATGAAGGGCGTTTTCTCTAACGCCTGGGAACAAAATGATAATAGGCTTTCTTATCTTTAGTCATTTAAGGATATCATACGAGGCATCTCAAATTCCATGTCTTGTACCTTGTTTGTATACAGCAATAAGATCTTGTCTCATTAACGTCATTCTTGTGATCCCTTGTATCTCTCTTTATCTCCAAGTTTCCTACAATTCCTTTATTGTCAGCTTAACGTATTCTATTTTTTTTTCTTTTGCTTTTTAACTTTTTTTAAAAATAAAAATTTGAACTTTAAAAATAAGAAAAGGAACATACTCATTAAGGAATCATGTAGCAAAAGCTAGAATGAATATAATTATATCATATAGATTGAATTATATAGAATGAACTTCCTGCTTCTTTTCAAGAGTTTCATTTAAAAATTTCATTCACCTAATAACATACGCCATTAAGATTTATGTATGTCTCCGGTCAACATGATTATTATTAAAATATATTTATTCAAACAAAATAAGCTGCCCTCTTTCTGAGGGTACCTGTATGGTCAGCCTCCTAATCTGCCAATTTCTCGGTAATAATGTTTTGTTTTTTTAATTTTGTTTAAATTGTAAATGAAAATTTGGAATAAATTGAATTTATTGGGGTACCTCAGGTAAGAGTGCAGCTTAATATTTTCATCTTTATTTTTTATATAAGTGATGATTGATGATTCTTATAGATGATTTTAGGATAAGTGTGGATAAGTCCTGCAGATCATCTTTTCTCAGTCCATATTTTGATATAGTCGCCACCGTTTTTTGATGGAGGACTCCTCTTGAGCCGAACAGTAACCCCATAACCATCCAGTCTTGGATTTGGTATTTTTTTTTTGAAAAATAGGTGCAGGATGGTTTATACATTGATTTCTTCTCTTGGTCCACCTCGTCTGCTTGATGTTAGTTCGTCTCAAAACGGACAGAAGGATCCATAATTAAGCCCTTTTTTTCATTTTTCTTGATGGCTACAATATCCACTCTTCTTGGAGTGCCGTTTGAGGAATTGCAAGTCACCTCTTCAAATATATATATATATATATATGTATATATATATATATATATGGGTGCTTCTTTTTCAAGAGGAAAGCAATTTGAGTCCGGACCTTATGATGTCGTGAATTGCGCATCTGCTCGCCCCATTGGCAGGAACCTAGGACATGTGGAAGGGTTTCGATCTCACTGCAATGCCTACAGAGGGTGTTTCCTAGGTTCCTTCCTGGGACTTGATTCACGTTCATCTTCACCGCTGTTGTCCATTCTGATGAAGAGAGCCCTTTTTTGTCAGAAATCCAGGAATTACTGGCCTGCCAGTCATTAAACGTTTCTATATATATATATATATATATATATATATATATATATATATATATATATATATATATAGATTCAAAATATCTCTTTGTTGTTTAAAAAAAACAAATTTTCGACTGATAAATTGTTAAAAGGTAACATGTATGTAGAAGGGAACACGCATCCTTACAAACTTACGTGTAAACCTTGCCTAACCGTCTAAACATCGATATAAGGAAATGTAAAAATATTGTGCACATAAAAGTCTTGCCAAAAATAAAATACAGTCATCATTATGCCTTACTTACTTGTACTTAGCTAGTACATATATTTGTCATCTCCTGGGTAAGATCGGTGGAAATGTTTGGAAAATCACGTATGAGCACGACCGCAATAGCTGATTTCCCTTGAGGTAAATCTGCTAAAATAGAAATAACACACATTACTACTGGCATTTTAAAGTAATCCGGAAGTAGTAGTTTAAAGTAAACTCACCTAGTTATTAAATTGGAAATATGTTTTACAATTCATTTCATTTTATAATATATTAATATCCTGACGAAAGGCAGTAAAGGGGCGTTATGACCTTTGAATAAAATTGAGGTCATGAGAGAGGTGGGGGAAAGGAACCATTGGATTTGATGTTAGTAGAGCGCATTATAATGACTAGATGTTTAATTAGGGAAGGGCAGAGTCAGTGTTTGGTCAGCTGTGTCAGCACTATAGACAGTAACTACAGCTACCCACTAACTCCTTATCAATTCTATCGCATCTTTCTTATCAGCCATATTGTTTCATTCCCTCTTCCAACATACATTTGTATTTGGCGATTTGATCCCTTTCTGACCTTTATTTTAAATGATATCCCACAAAACTATGCTTATTAAATGTTGCTTAGCAGGACAATTATTACGGGTATATGCCGAAGTGATATCTAGAATAGGAATAGGATATCCATTTTGTAAATGATCACCATGCACAAAAACATTTGATTAATGGAAGATCTTGCAAGAAAAAAACTGACTTCTTTATTTCAATGAAATTACAAATGTAAACGATGCTGTGAATATTAAGTAAACAAATAAAGGGCAAGTCAAATGGTAAGAACCTTCGTGATATCTAACAGCCTGAGTTCTAAAAAATCAGGTTAGCCAGCTTTTACCGGAAATAAAAGCAATTACGGAAATATATTTGAATATAAGTTATAAATTTTATTCATATAACTATTTATTGTATCTAGTACTGTAATTAATAATAGAACGTAACCTACAACGTAATACGGCTGGATTGTAAACAAACAGGTTAGCCAACCTTGTAGTGCAGTATCGATAGATAGACCGGAAAAACAAACAATTAAAGAAATATATCTGAATATAAAATATTAATTTTATTGGAAACTATTTGTTATAGTTAGTCGAGTTATTTGAAATGAATCAAAATAATTTCTATCTCAATCACTCAGATTTTTGTAGTCCAAGAAAAAAAAAAAAAAAGAAAAAAAAAAAAAAGGGGGGGGGTACAACAGAACGTATTTGTTTGTACCTCGTAAAATAAAACTTTGTTGAAAACAATATTTTGTATTTAACCTAATAATAAGGTGGTTCATTAGATATCCGCTTATTATTAATATGTCCCTAGTAGGAGTGGGGGTTTACTGAAAGCGGAACTCATTAAAAAACATACAAATATCTCGGTTAATACTCATTACAAATATGTATAGAACAATATTTATAGTAAATGTAATTTGCAATAAGATTGATTCTATACAATTTTTCGATCCGACGTATAGTAACGGAGATATTTCGATTTTTCGAAAATCCTCCCCTCTAAACCCCCCCCCTCCCACTGGTCCGATTTAAGCCGTTAACGAACATGATCTTTATTTTTACATAAAACGACTAAATTTCGAGTTTCGTAACGATCAAACAAAAATTGCGAGCGCTAGAGCGGTAACAGTCAAATATATATATATATATATATATATATATATATATACAGTTTTGAACGGACCTCATTTTCGTCATCTACTAAGTAGGATCGATGGACATTTGAAGAAAAATGTCGAAAATTCCATCATGAGTACAAATTCCGTCCCTGAAGGGAAATCTGCTAAAACTGTCATAATGTATGGAGAACATTGTATCAATACGTTTTTATTAGATTAGGTAATTACCCGATTCGGTATAAAATTATTTTTATATTGTGAATCATATATTTTTTTTTCACAATTTACAAATACACTTAGTGGATCCAGAATTTGGCAACATCATATAATGATAACGTGGATAGCTGTGTCAATTGATACAATTGTATCTCCTTAAATTGAAAAAAGTAATTCTTCTGGTATTTACTATAAATCCTTAACGCAATAGAGATAACAAACCAAAACATAGTTATCGTTCTTATCATCACTCCCTTTCCATTACAGAATGAAGGTGGGATGTGGATGGTATGAATATTAGGAGAATTAAGAAATATTCCCTAGTCACTTCATGAGCATGAAAATGAAAATTGGAGCCTCGAGTGTTTCGTAGCTGTAATGTCCTTTGACGACATCACATATTATAATTAGTTTCATGGTACCCCTTTAACGCGGTTACGGATTTTTCTTCATTGGGAGAACTAAAGTATTGAAATTTCAATTTTTATGTTTTCAAGAATTTATCCTCTTTGACCCTCTCTAAGCCCATTTAAATTGCTTGGCGTCTTCAAGTATTTCATACATGTAGCTTTGGTGTCTCGTTAAGAAATTCCGTGTAGTATACATGGTGGTAAAATTACTCCAACTGTGTTAAAATCTTTACTAAGAGAAAAAAAAATATTAATTTGTAGCAACAGAGATGGAATCAAACAGATAAAGGATTCCATCAAAAACTATACATCCTTGTTTTAAAAACCAATATCTTTCTATACCGATATACATTTTATCTAACACAAATACTAACTGGACATGGAAATACAAACTCTTACTTATACAGATTTAAATTTACTGACTCAAATACTTGTAAACGCGACAGTTACACTGAACAGACATTCACCCACCTGATTTATGAATGTAGACAGACTCAAGACATACAAAGTCAGTTGAAGACTCATATTCCCGCATGGCCTATCAGTCCCGATATTTTATTTTCAAAACACCTAAATTTATTAAAAGCAATAGACTATGATTTTTTTAAGCAGAGAGAGGAAAAGATTATATAATATTAATGTTATGTAATTTTTTTTATTGGTTATTTAATTGTATTCCTGAATTGTTCTGTTTAATGTTTTTTGTTTTTTTTAGTCAAGTTTAATTTTCATAATCTTATTTCCATTTTTAATATGTATATATATTATTATATGAATTTTTTTGAAATTTTTGTCAAAATGCACATATAATGAGAATAAGAAAAATAAAATCCCTCTACATAGGGTTACTATATTGCTTGATGGCTTAAACGAAGACATTAGAAAGCTATGCTCTAGTTATTGAAGCAGCCTTAGGAAGGGTAAAAGGCAAAGGGTGATCTAGGTCTAGGTTCTTCATAAACTCTAGTGCTCGATAGTAAACTATTGATAGCAAGAGATAGATGTGTATTGTCGAAATGATGGCGATAGAGCTGGATGGACTTATCTCGTCCTTTCTAGGCCATGAACTTTCTTCCTTACTTCACCAGTCATTTCACTCGCTATCTATATTTCCATTGATTAGTTTCTGTGCCCAAATATCAGCTGCTGTAGTAGATGGGGTCATGGAGTCGGCCTAGGACCAGCTCCGGCTGTACCGGAACACAATTGATAGACATTTATCATGAATTTCTTAAAGCACAAACTTCTATAAAATTCTAAATTATAATATATATATATATATATATATATATATATATATATATATAACTTCTCATAAATAATAATGATAATGTAATGTCATTTTATGCTTGTTCTTCGCATTTTCTCTCTTTGCAGATTTCCCTTAAAAGAAATCAGCTATTGAGGTCATGCTAAACTAAAGATCAACTTCGCGAACAGCTAAAATCTGACCAGGTGGACGGATTGTTTAAAGATGGAAAATTTTGAAAATTTGAAATATCTCTATTACTATACTTCAGATCGAAAAATTGTATAGAACTAATCTTCCTGAAAATGAAATGTACTATAAATATTGTTACATAATTTATTGTCTACCGAGATATTTGCATTTGAAGTTTTCAGCCTTCCGCAAACCCCCAATTCTACTCATATCACAAAAAGTCCGTCACGGAGGGGATGCGTAAACTGAGCAGATTTCCCAAGTGAAGTTTTAGAGTAGAGAAATTTCACGAGAGCCGAACAATTACTGAAACGGCCGAACTAGCTAGCCGGAAACTCACAACTACAACCGAAGTTAGCCGATCTCATCATGTCCGTTACGCCCAATAAAATGCAAATATCTCTGTTAATATTGAAGATAGAAAATAAATGTATATAACAATAATTATAGTAAATTCAATTTGCAATAAGAAGGGTTCGGACTTTTCGATCAAACGTATAGTAACGGAGATATTTCGAAACCCCCCCTCTAAACACCCTTCCCACTTGTCCGATTTCTGCCATTAACGAACTTGACCTTTATTTGTGCATAAAACGTTTAGTTATCGAGTTTGGTAACGATCAAGCAAAAATTGCGACCGCTAGAGCGTTAACAGACATATTATATATAAATTTGCACGGACCTCATTTTCGTCATCTCCTAGGTAGGATCGATGGACATTTGAAGAAAATTGTTGAAAATCTCGTCATGAGTACGACCTCAATAGCTGATTTCCCCTAAGGTAAATTATAATTTATAGTGATATAGTAAATAGTTTTCTATATACTTAATACGTTATATTCAGATTATTTCAGTAATTGTTTTACTTTCTGGTAAAGAATATTTCCTTCTATCCGTTCAGCTTTTAGAGGTTAGCAGACTTGTTAGTTTACGTTTTCCGTTGGGTGGTTATTGAAATTGACTGAAAGATTTCTTATTACCGTTTGTATTTATAAAATTAGTATTATATATAAAAAGGAAGATCAAGTTCGTTAATGGCTGAAATCGGACCAGTGGGAAGGGGGGTTTAGAGTGGAGGATTTTCGAAAAGTCGAAATATCTCCGTTATTATGCGTCGGATCGAAAACTTGTATAGAATGAATCTTATTGCAAATTCAATTTACTATAAATATTGTTCTATACATTTATTCTGTATCTTGAATATTAACCGAGATATTAGCATTTGTATTCTGCATGTGGTCGGCTATGTTCGGCCTTTCCGCCGAGAGCTCTGGCGGCCGTTTCTGTAACTATTCGTCCCTCGTGAATAGGTTTAGAGGTTTCTTACTACTACAGCTGTTATTAGGCAGATTTCTCTATTGTAAAACTTCACGTGGGAAATCGGCTTAGTTTACGCAGCCCCTGCGTGACAGACTTTTTTTGAATATTGATCCTCTTTTTAAATGCAGACAACGGGCGTATTGAGCTGTCATTCAGACTAATGTGATTTACAATATCAGCATCATTACACTGAAGAACTCATGCTCAGATAGCATATCCAACTTTCTTTACATAATTCTGTTACAAACGCAGAAAAAGTATTTGCCGATTATTGGTTTATCGATAGGCCTTGGCATAGTGTAGTAGGGCATTCCATTGACGTCCTTCTAGGATGTTGTCACTTAGAATATATTCAAAGACGAAAGAATATAATAAATTTGACCGGTATGCCAGTAATTTGAAAACTTAGGTTATTAAATTCTGTTTTCGTAATGTTTTTTATGAGGTTTTAGCAACAATTAGGCAAAAAAACTTTCGTTGTGCAATATTCAAACCTACCTTAAGTAGAACGCATGTCCAGCACGCAATCACTAGGGTATACCTGCTATGATGTGTTTTAGCAGATTTCCCTTACGGAAAATCAGCTATTGAGGTCGTACTCATGACGAGAGTTTTGACAAATTTCCTCAAATGTCCTTCGATCCTACCCAGGAGATGACGAAAATGAGGTTCGTTCAAAATTATATATATATATATATATATATATATATATATATATATATATATATATATATTTGTCTGTTAACGCTCTAGCGGTCGCAATTTTTGTTTGATCGTTACCAAACTTCATATTTAATCGTTTTATGTAAAAAGAAAGATCAAGTTCGTTAATGGCTGAAAGCGGAGCAGTGGGAGGGGGGGGGGTTTAGAGAGGGGATTTTTGAAAATTGAAAATTTCTCCGTTATTACGCGTCGGATCGAAAAATTGTATAGAACCAATCTTATTGCAAATTAAATTTGCTATTAATATTGTTCTATACATTTATTCTCTATCTCGAATATTAACCAAGATATTTGCATTTTTATTAAATGTGGGCGGGTAACGACGAAAGTGAGTTTCCCGCCATAAGCTAGTTCGGCCGTTTTCGTAACAGTTTGACTCTCGTGAAATTTCTCTATTGCAATACTTCACGTGGGAAATCTGCTTAGTTTACGCAGCCCCTGCGTGACAGAATTTTTTAATTTTCGATTTTATTAGAGATAGCTAAAAGGAATATTTATGCTCGTATGCACTCAAATATATTAACGTCAAAGACATTGGGCAAGCCTTGACTGGGATTGCCAATACCAATAACAATCGCTTTGCTATGTAAATACTCTCGTCCTTGCTGTCAATACAGCTGCTACAATAGTTAAACATTGTCAAACTGGTCGTAAACCGAAGTCACTTGACATAATTGTTGGGCACTCGTGGATCAATAGTAAATATTAGCGAGCCTCCCTCTTGTTATTGTTTGCATAGCCCTGGCCAATAACAATCTTCTCGGCGGGGCCAAAACCACTCTAACCAACGACTCTAAGCACCGTCCCATTCACTCCAAGTACTCATTCATAAATGTTTATAGGCCACGCTCCAATACTATTTTACTCAAGCTCCAGGCAACTCAGCCGGAATATGAAAATGAATAGCATTTTTAATTTACGATATTGTGAAGAATAATTAGAGTGTGGTGAATTAACAGAATAGCTTGTGAAGCCATCTCACATTCTATTTTCTCCGTGAAATAAAATAAAGTCCGTCACGCAGGGGCTGCGTAAACTAAGCAGATTTCCCTCGGGAAGTTTAGTAATAGATAAATATACATACTGCTAACACAACTAAACCGTGAATAAATACAAACGGAAATAAGAAATGTTTCATCCAATTTCAATAACCTGCCGACAGGAAGCGTTAGGTTAGAAATGTAATCAAACGGGTCGTCCCGGCTCACACCGGAAAGACAAACAATTACTGAAATATATCAGAATATAACACATTATTTTATTGAGAGCTATTTACTATATCTATTACTGTAATTAATAATGAGTCAGAATAATTGTTATCTCAATCAATAAAATTTTAGTAGTCCAAAACTTTAAGATGGGGGGGGGTCGCCAGGGCATATTTACATGTATCTCGTATAATAAAGGTCTCTTGAATACAATTTTTGGTATTTAAACTTCCAATAATGTGATTTATTATGTAGCAGAGTATTGTTTACGTAACATGAGTAGAAGTGGCGGTTTGCTGAAAACTGAAAAATGCAAATATCTCGGTTAATATTCAAGATAGAGAATAAACGTATATACAATATTTATAGTAAATTTAATTTGCAATAAGATTAGATCTATACCATTTTTCGATCCGATGCATAATAACGGAGATATTTCGAATTTTCGAAAATCCCCCCCCTCTAAACCCCCCCCCCTCCCTCTGGTCCGATTTCAGCCATTAACGAACTTGATCTGTCTTTTTACATAAAACGGTTAAATATCGAGTTTCGTAACGATTAAACAAAAATTGCGACCGCTAGAGCGGTAACAGACAAATATGTATATATATATATATATATATATATATATATATATATATATATTTAGATATATATATAGATATATATATACAGTTTTGAACGGACCTAATTTTCGTCATCTACTAGGTAGGATCGATGGACATTTGAAGAAAAATTTCGAAAATTCCGTCATGAGTACAACCTCAATAGCTGACTTCCCTTAAGGGAAATCTGCTAAAAGTCCGTCACGCAGTGGCTGCGTAAACTAAGCATATTTCCCACGTACATTTATACAATAGAGAAATTTCCATACAAGTGCCGAACAGTTACCGAAACGGCCGAACTAGCTTTCGGCGGGAAAGATTAGAAGCGACCATAGCTCGTCCGTTACACTTAATAAAAATGCAAATATCTCTGTTAATATTCAGGATAGAGAATAAATGTATATAACAATATTTATAGTTAATTTAATTTGCAATAAGACTGAATCTATACAATTAGCAGATTTCCCTTAAGGGAAATCAGCTATTGAGGTCGTACTCATTACGCGATTTATGAAATATTTCCTCAAATGTCCATCGATTATATCCAGGAGATGAAGATAGATAGATAGATGGATGGATAGACAGATAGATATACAGATATATAATTGACAGGTGTATACTTGTCTGTTAACGCTCAAGTGGTTGCAATTTTTCTTTTATCGATACCAAGCTCGATTTAAACGTTGCAAAAATAAAGTTCAAGTTCATTAACGTCTAAAATCTGACAGGGTGGTTTTAAAGGGGGAATTTTCGAAAATTCAAAATTCTCCGTTATTACACCTCGGATCGAAACGTATATAAATTCAATCTTTTTGGAAAATGTAATGTTCTATAAATGTCGTTATGTACATGTTTTCTCTATATTGAATATTAACCGAGATATTTCCATATTTTAGTTTTCTGCCATCAATAAACATCCACTCCTACTCATGCCATATTAGCAATAAACTGATAAGTCATGGACGTCTTCAGCCCAAGGTTATATACCATAATACTTTTATTTCGTGAGATAAATGCTAGTAGGTTATGTGATGATATCAAGTAAGATGTTCTTTAGGCGAAAATGTTTATTTGATCAACATTATACTCGATAATTAAGAGATTCAATTAAAATTGTAGATCAAAATTGTCATTGGCGGAAATCGGACGTGGAATAGTGAGGGTTAGGAGGGAGGTTTCAAAAATTCAATATGTCTCCGTTATTTAGTGTTGAGCCGTTAAATGTTATAGTTCCAATCTAGTTAAACTATTGGTGTTATGCAAATGTTGCTTTATGCATAATTTCTTAACTCAAGTATTTATTTATTATTTATTTATACAGGAGCACCCGCATCTTGGCGATTTGGCTCAAAGTTTCACAATGTAAAATGAAAACAAAATTATAGAAAAATAACAAAAACTGAAATAACAAATAAAAAATTAAATACAATACATAATCATTAAATACTAGTAATAAAGACTATTAATAAACATAAGACAAAAACAAACATAAATAATCATTAGATAAACAAACATAAATAAACAGTAACTAGTAATAAGGACAATAATTTAAAATGGTTTTCATAAAAAAAATATGTTATTCCTATAAACTAGTACATTTATATTATTTTATTTATTTAGTTTTGTGCCCCATAGCGATGGTGATTTTCATTATTAGGATGATATATTTACTCCTTCATGTGCTTACCTTTTTTTGTACTTTTATATTATGGAAAATATTTCTTTAATATCTGATTCTTTCTCATATCCGTGCTTTGTCCAAAGAATATAATAAAAGTTAACCCTTTTAAGTCTTTTTAGGTATGCTCTATATAGACATATTCTATTTTGTATTATATGTTTTCGTAAATGTTGATGTGTTTTAGATATGTTAGTATTTGTGGAATATATTGGCTCCTGTCAGTTAATAGTTCTGTCATATCGTGGGGTATGTGAAGGTTTTCTCGTTGGATGTAGTCTGTCAGTATGTGTTTTATCGTAAGGTGTTTGTTGCAGTATTTGCATATATGGCTATCTGTCCTTATCATTAAGTGTCTATGTATCAGGTATGGTGGCCGATCCTGAGTCTGGCAAGAACAACTTCCTCCCGTCTAGTACTCCTATGGCTCGATGACCACTCCTTAATAGTACTTTTGATACTACGGAGGTGGTTCTTTACTTCCATCCATTCCGATTGCCATTTGTTTAGGATTCGGTGGTGAACATGTCTCACAATGTCTTCGTATAACAAATTTGTTTGGGTGTATTGAGTTTGTTGATTAATTAGTTTAGCCTGGTAGTCTGCTGTCGTCCAAGATCTTCGTGTCCTGGCAGCCAATATGGGGTAATTGTATTTTGGTATGTTTGTTGTTTATGAATTTCTTCTGTTAGTGCTATTCGGTGAATGGTGTAAATGTAATGTTATTGGGTGAGTGATGTAAACTCAAGTATTCAGCGAGTTATTCCATACTTCCTTGTACTCTGCCTTCACTAACCCCCACCCCCTTTAACTCATCGGTTATTTACATATAAATAGAGAAAATGTGCTCTGACGATATCACAAGCGTGTTATACCAGCTCATGCGAATTCTACTTAGTTTAGACAGCCCCTGCGTGATGGACTTTAAACTGTTGGAAAAATATTATTGAAATTTCAACAATGAGAAAATAAAATGTTTCATTGGCATTTTACATGTGAGTAGCAGAAGTAGCCATGAATGCATAATGTTTTAGAAGTGAGCTCCGCCCAGCCACAGGAGTCTTTTTAAAAGTGGAATAAATATTTCAATGCTCTTATCCAAAAAAGCCGCCTAACAGATTATTTTTTTAAATAACAATTTCCGTTTATGTTTGGTCTTGTCCGTGAACAAAACATAAACATAAATTGATATTTTACCAGAATCTAAAATGTAGCTTTTTCATTAATATTGAATTAGGTTTTATGAATAAATTATCATCCAGATACTTCGAAAATAAGATTTTTCTTTCTTTTTTTTTTGGTTGCAAGCGTTCTGCAACAAGTCTGAAGTCAGCTTCTAGCTTCATATTATTGTGAATCAAATGTCACAATTGAAATGTGTATGTAGTGAATATTGTTTCTAATACGAAAAGTCCGTCACGCAGGAGCTGCGTCAACTAAGCAGATTTCCCACGTGTGTCACGTATTTGCATTTGCCTCAAAACGTATAAGTTCGATGAAAACAAAATCTGGTATTTAGAATTCATATAATGTGTTTCAAAATATAACACCTTGTTGTTAGTAGGAGTGGAGGTTTACTGAAGGTCGAAAACTAGAAAATGCAAATATCTTGATTAATAATCAAGATAGTGAAGAAACGTACTTAAGAACATTTATTGAAATAAAATTATAAATTTTCAATATGATAGGTTCTATAAAAGTTTTTCGATCCGAGGCATAAAGGTGATATTCCGAATTTTCGGAATTCTTTAACCCCCCCCCGTCCCTCTGGTCCGATTATAGCCATAAACGAACTTGATCTTTAGTTTTACATCAAACGTTTAAATATGGAGTTTGGTAACGATGAAACAAAAAATTTTGAGCGTTAGCAGACAAATACACAAACACACACACACACACACACACATATTTATATATATATATATATATATATATATATATATATATATATATATATATATATATATATATATATATATATAGTTTTGAACGGACCTCACTTTCGTCTGATAGGATCGATGTGCATTTGAGGAAATGTTTTGACGTGTAAGAAGAAGTACTTGAAATTAAAATAAAGATTCCACTAGAGCTGAAACGTTTACATTGCCACACTAATTAGATCACATGAACTGATTATTACTTTGTTGGCATTATTTATTTTGGGCAAGAGGACTATAAAAAAAATAAAATAAATCACTACTTTTGGCTAATTGGTATGAGATTTTGAGAAACACATTCACACAAATTTAGTTTTGGATGTGAATTTTGAAATTAATCATGCTATTTTCCGATTTAATTTTGCAGTAAATGATGTATATAAGGAACGTCTGTCCTATTTTAATAAGCGGCATAAACGGGCAGCATTTCGAATGATAATTATGGCTTAATAGAATATATTCTGTGGAAATGATGGGAGGTGAGACTCTTCGCCCACGATTTTTCCGACTTCCATAGTCTTGTTTTTAGCAGATTTCCCTTAAATCAGCTATCAGCTAAATCAGCTATTGCCGTCGTCCTCATGAGGCGATGTCTGAAAAATATTTCCTCACAATCATTGATCCAACTCAGTAGATGACGAAAATGGGGTCCCTTCAAAACTGTGTGTGTGTGTGTGTGTGTGTGTGTGTGTGTGTTTGTTTGTGTGTATTAATGCTCTAGCGGTTGCAATTTATATTTGATGAGTCAGATCGAAGAAATCTATAGAATTATTGCAAATGTAATCTATATATATATATATATATATATATATATATATATATATATAAAATTGTAACCTCTGTCTGTACGTTGATTTTTTTCGCGAAATTTCACGATAACTTTTCGTTTCACATGTCATAGACACCATAACTGCATTTTGTTTCTTTGGTGTCTGTTTGTTTGTTTGTTACCTTTTCACGCATAAACGGCTGAACCGAATTTTATGAAACTTGGTATGTATATTACTACTAACCCAACTTAGACTTTAGGCTATATTAATATCCTCTGTGACGAACAGGAGTGGGGGTTATAAGGGAAGCCAGAAATTAAAAATAGCGATATTTCGTTTCCTATTGGTTTTATGGCAATTATGAACATAACAAAAGTTGTTTATTTTGTTATTTAGAGTAACTTTTGTTATATACACTTTTTTCGTATACCGAATTATAAACGAGATATACGCTAAAACCTATAGCGGAAGTGAACAATTTTATTTGGGACAAAAGACCCAACCGAAATAAATAAAACTCGGTATCTGTAATAGCACTAACGCTTTCATTATAACAAACCATACCAACATTTCTAGGGACGGGCAGGAGTGGGGGTTATGAGGGAAGCCAGAAATTAAAAATAGCGATATTTCATTTCCTATTGGGTCTTCGGTAAATATAAACATAACAAAAGTTGTTTATTTAGTTATTTAGAGTAACTTTTGTTATATACACTTTTTTCTTATACCGAATTATAAACGAGATATACACTATAAACTAAAACGGGAGTCACCTATTTTATTGGGCGCTAACGATTGAACCGAACTTAACAAAACTCGGTATGTCAATTAGCATTAATTCTTCCATGATTATAAGCTATATTAAAATAGGGAGTGGCGGTTATAAGGGAGACCTGAAATAAAAATTCGCGATATTTCATTGTCTATTTGTTTTTCGACAAACATGCACATAACAAAAGTTGTTTACTTTGTTATTTAGATTAACTTTTTCTTTTTATACATTTCTCCAGGAACAATGTGTGGAGCAAGTAATTTGCGTAGAAATATTGATATTCTCAACAATTCATTCCTATTTGAACTATCAGGTACCTCAGCTGGAAAAATTAATTCAAATCTTTTATGTTAATATTTTTAAGAGACGGGAAATATGAAATTTGGAGGACAGTGAAGACTTACATAAAAAATTAATTTTATTATTAACAAATGCCAAAAACGGGTATTAACCCTAAACACTGGGACGGGTAAATGTCAAAATATTGTGCAAATTAAAGCCTTGCCAAAAAAATACCATCACCATTCAGCCTCGAATCAATTCCCGGGCGAAGCCGGGTATCTGACCTAGTGTCCTATAAATGTTGTTATTTATGTTTTGGTTTTTTTCTCTATCTTGGTTTATAACCGAGTTATATGCATTTTTCAGTTTTACGCTTTCAGTAGATCTCTTCTACTCATTTAATATTAACAATAAGCTATTATATTATGAAGCACATTATTTGAAGTCTAAATACCAAATACTGTTCTCATTGAACTTTTACGTTTTGAAATAAATGTGAATACGTCAAGCACGTGGGAAATCTGCTTAGTTACCGCAGGCCAAGATTGACGGACTTTCTATTTTTATGGTCATTTGTTGAAACTCGATGTAGTCGTGCACATTCTTTTCGTTCTGCGGGCACTCGATATGAGCCTGCAACGTCGATGTTTTGTTGGTCCATCGGAAAGTGGACTGGAGTAAGTGATTTATCTCAAGAAGTTTGCCCTGTTGGAGTCAAGTCTTATCAGGAGAGTGTCCGATGCCTTGCTAGTGATAAGGGAGACAGAGAGCCCTTTCTCCTTGGTCTTCCAGGCCGGGGGAAATACTCACTTTCCGACACTCCTCTTATCGCTTTTCGATTCCAGTGTCAATCACAAACTCTTAGAATCTATAACCAGGCCGCTGATTTCAAATTTTCAAACGCCTCTAGGAGGCCTCTGCCATTCCACCTTCAAGCTGAATTTGTCACTGTTACTCGCAGAATATGAGACCGACATTTCAATAAAATATTTAAGTTAAATATGATACTCCCAATTTATTCTCTCGAACATATAGTACAGTTGGAAATTAAATGTATTTAATATTTACTGAAACATTTAAAGTTCATTTATATTAATGTACGGTATTTAATTATAAATTGTTGCATAAGTAAACATAATTATTCACAGGTTATAAAAGTACATTTTTTAATGTAATATCATTAAAAGATATTGATATCAGAATCTGAAAATTCCAACCACTGTTTATTTGTTCTTATCCTTAGTTCTATATATTTCTTAAGACTTATTTAGACTTAAAGGTGTTGCAATCTTGATCTTCTTATTTTTCTTTTATTAGCAGATTTCATATATATACATATACTTTTGAACGGACCTTACTTTCGTCATCTTTAATTTTATTGAAAACTATTTACTATATATAGTTCTGTAATTTATAATGAATCAGAATTATTTTTATCTCAATCAATCAAATTTTAGAAGTTCAAGAATTTGAAGACGGAGGGAGGGGGGGTCCCAAGAACATATGTGCATGTATCTCGTATAATAAAGATTTCTGGAAAACAATATTTGGTATTTAAGCTTCGAACAATATCGTTTATTATACAACAGAGTATGGTTTATGTAACACGAGTAGAAGTAGGGGTTTACTGAAGGCCGAAAACTGAAAAATGCAATTATCTCCGTTACTATTCAAGATAGAGAATAAATGTATATAACGTTATTTATAGTACATTTAATTTTCAATAAGATTGCTTCTATACAATTTTTCAATCCGACTTACAGTAACAGAGATATTTTGATTTTTCGAAATGCCTCCCCTATAAACCCCCCTCCCCCTGGTCCAATTAACGAACTTGATCTTTCTTTTTACATAAAACGACTACATATCGAGTTTAGTAACGATTGAACAATAATTGCGACCGCTGGAGCGGTAACAGGTAAATATATATATAGATATATATATATATATATATATATATATATATATATATATATATACTAGCTCAGATTTTTAGCGTATATCTCGGTATACGAAAAAAGTGTATATAACAAAAGTTACTTTAAATAACAAAATAAACCACTTTGGTTCTGTTCATATTTGCCGAAAAACAAATAGGAAACGAAATATCGCTATTTTTATTTTCTGGCTTCCCTTATCGGTTGGGTCTTTTGTCCCAAATAGAACTGTTCACTTTTTTAGCGTATATCTCGTTTATAACTCGGTATACGACAAAAGTGTATATAACAAACGTTACTCTAAATAACAAAATAAACAACTTTTTTTATGTTCGTATATGCCAAAAAACCAATAGAAAACGAAATATCGCTATTTTTAATTTCAGGCCTCCCTTATAACCCCCACTCCTGTTCGTCTCAGAGAATATTAGTATAGCCTAAAGTCTAAGTTGGGCTAGTAATAATATACATACCAAGTTTCATAAAATTCAGTTCAGCCGTTTGTGCGTGAAAAGGTAACAAACAAACAAACAGACACAGTTATGGTGTCTATGACATGTGAAACTAAAAGTTATCGTGAAATTTCGCGAAAAAAATCAATGTACAGACAGAGGTTACAATTTTATATATATATATAGATACAGTTTTGAACGGACCTCATTTTCGACATTTCCTAGGTAGGGTCGATAGACATTTGAAGAAAAATTTCGAAAATTGCATCATGAGTAGGACCTCAATTGGTGATTTCCCGCTAAGGGAAATCTGCTAAAAGAAAACCTAAAAATAAAATTATGAAATTCTTTTCAATACAATGCACAGAAATGTATGCACATAGAATATTATTTATTTATTGGCCGGAAAATTTTATATTTTATACTAAAATAAATTGAAAAATTTAAAAATGAATTCCATTCAATCAAGCATAAAATTTTAAGCAGGAAATGATATTCTTTATTATTATTATTGTTATGATATTCAACAATACTGTGGGTCTTAGAGAACGAAAATTGTTGAGACTAAGGTATGCTGTTTTGGAAGTATGATTTTTTCTTTTCTTTTTATTTCTTTTATATGTAATTGAATGTATTTCTCTTCTTGATTTCAGGTAAGTGTGACTTTACGTGGGTATGCAGACAGGTGTAAGTAATTTTGACTTGAATATTAATTCGCGAAACATATAGTAACCAAATTATTTTTTTTTAGTCTGGTGATGAATACAATGTGTAGTTTCTATTTTTTATAATTTTTAACTTCAGTGCTTATCTTGTAGTAAACCTTGTTCACTAGAAAAACACGAAAAGTATCTCTTAAAAATTTCAGGAATACTTACTGTCACGTGGATCATATTTACAAAGTATAGAGAAGCATTTTAATGTATTTAATAGTATTTTGTGACGGATATAGTAAATACCAATTTCTTTTATAATTCTTAAATATGGTTTTATACTTTAAAAATAATAACTACGTAATATAAATTAGGGCAAACTAGCACAATAGTTCCACTAATTATGATTTTTATATGAATTGTTTATTAGGGTCATTTGCAAATCCCTCCATTTAAGTGTACTGTACTTATAACAAAAATATAGTTATTTCACTTTGATTAATGTATGAAATTGAAATGTGGACTCTCGCAAAAGAAGTAAAAAAACCCGGAAGAACAGTGCTGCTTTTGTAGAAAAAAGCCCAACGAAATATTTTTGGTCCCTTCAAGGAGACTCGGAATGGTGGAACAGAAACAAAGCCTAAATAATGTATCAATAACTAACAAATGTGCGAATCTGGACCACATGTATGCTATATAAAAGTTTGTTCCGCTGAGGATTAAGCGGATTTCCCATGCATCGGAATACGATACACTGTTGATCTTATCTCACCATCTATTATCTAACTAAATATCAGATCAGTAATATTAGGGAGTACTGTAGGCCGAGAACAAAAATGTACAAATAATACATAACATTCGAGTTGCAGAAAAATGTACAGATGCGCTTTAATAGTTTAACAAGATTGCATCTAAAAAGTTTTCGATCTGTCTCATAATGAGATATTTGAGTTTTCTCCCCATAACCCACTTCTTAATTCGATTTCAGCAATTAAATAATGTAATCTTTAGTTTTTAACGAAACCGTTAAATCTCTAGTATAGTACAGATCAAATAAACATTTTCGAGTAAAGGACGTAAAATCTTGAATTAATAATTAATTTAGTATTTTACAAACATTTTTTGGAAACGTTATACTATTATTTTAACCAATGAACATACATTACAAGTCTCACTCAAGAGAAAAAGTAAAGAAAATATTTCAGATATATTACATTATAAATCAAATACATAAAAAAAGTCCGTCACGCAGGGGCTGCGTAAACTAAGCAGATATCCCACGTGAAGTTATACAGTAGAGAAATCTCCATAGGAGAGCCAAACGTTGACGGCAAAGGGCCGAACTAGCTTTTCGCGGGAAATTCAAAAATCCGTTATCGGCCCAAATTTCATAAAAATGCAAATATCTCGGTTATTATTCAAGATAGGGAATAAATTTATATAACAATACTTATAGTAAATTCAATTTGCAATAAGATTGAGTCTGTACAATTTTTCGATCCGCGTATAGTAACGGAGATATTTCGAATTTTCAAAAATCCTCCCTTCTAAACCCCCCCCCCTCCCACTGGTCCGATTTCAGCCGTTAACGAACTTGATCTTTCTTTTTACATAAAACGACTAAATATCGAGTTTGGTAACGATCAAACAAAAATTGCGACCGCTAGACCGCGGTAACAGACAAATATATATATATAGATATATATATAGATATATATATATATATATACAGTTTTGAACGGACCTCATTTTCGTCATCGATGGACATTTGAAGAAAAATTTCGAAAATCGCATCATGAGTACAACCTCAATAGCTGATTTCCCTTAAGGGAAATCTGCTAAAACGTTATAAAACTCAGTTATAAAGAAACTTAAGGTGAATGTGGTATTGTTTAAATAATAGATTTAAAAAAATGTATCTTAACAGTTTTACAGCCTAGTCCATTACATCTTGATAATGAAGCATGGAGAGTTTTTAGGGATAGGAAAATGCTATAGGGAAAATTATCAAGGGATTGTTTTTAAAACCAAAGGATAACCTAGTACTTGTCAAAAATTATTATGAAAAATTGCCTCAAAAAATATGTTGGTTTTTCCATTCATACAAACTCGATCAGAAGCATCAATATTGACAGAATAAATGGCTCCCATGATTTTTATTTACGGCAACACAGCTGCGGAGTCTCATATAGAAAATAACATCTTGAAGAGAAGGTGAGAAGGAAAAAATTGCCGGGGCCCCCTCATAAATTTGCAAGAGCCATTTTCCCCTCACACAGCGGAGGGAGAGGGACGATCTGGAAGTGCGAGATGAAAGAAGATAAAACGGCAAACTAGAGGAGATATATATATATAAGATGGCTATATTCTCGGGAAATATTTCATCTGGGGAATTCCTCGCATTGATAAGATTGCGATAAGAGATTGTCTCCAAAGCACCTTGTTCCAATCCTCCTACCTCTCAGAATTATCCAGATCCACATAAATCAGTGTTTTCCCTTAAACATTACCTAATGTAAACAGATACTGCGGGTGTGCGCAATCCTTTATCTCATCGGCCCTCTCTTTACCCTTATTATACGATCCACCCTGATATACCCCAAAGGAAAATGCTTACAAAATATTTCTCCCGGAAAAACGGTGTAGTCCATTTACATTAAAGCAGATTCCACACCAGATAAATTTAACCACAATAATTTACAAGAAATTAGCAGCCCAGAAATTAACTAACAGAAGGTCTTGTTAACATTGAAAATATTGAACATATACTACTTATCTGCGTTAAGTTGTTATATTTGCCAAAGTCGACTTAATGTTGCTAATGCTTATCAGGACGGGTTATCTACAGGTTACTATCCTTATCTAATTAGGAAAGAGCTGAGAATTTTATTTAATGACTTAGTAGCTCAATTTACTCCTATTGGACAGATCTTGAATCTAAATTTTCACGGCTAATCTTTTGTATGTAAAATCATATCAGTATTACTTCAATTGTTTTTTTCGTAAAAGAAGCTAAATATGAAATGGATTCATTAATTTTTGTATAGTAATCCTTAAACGTGAGATTGAAGATTTGACAATTTTAATGAGTAGTACATGTTCAACAGAAGACTTCATTTTTCAGGTTATGCATCTTATAACAATTCTATAAAGAATATTGTAGGTAATTAAAATTTTCCTTTCATTGTAAAGTTATTAAAACGAAGGTTTATATAATACAATTTTTACTAAAAACTATAATTAGAATTCAGATTTATTTAACATTCGCAGTATAACTAAACACAAAATGCAAATACGAAGTTAAAAAATTAGTTATTTTATTCTATTATATATAAAATAACTGAACTACTTAGTAATTAGTTAGATAATGATTATTGTTTAAGAAATTTATCTTTTTGAAATCGAATGTAACTTGGTCAAATATACCTAAAGCTTGTAATAATAGTGATCATAGTCATTTACATCGATTATGTTGCTCATAACAATTATTTTATTGCTAATTATTGCACTAATGATAGTGTGAAAATAGTTTTTTTTTTTTTGTTTTTTTTTAAACTTAACGCAATCACAATTTGAAAAGTATTTTACAAATAGTAGTCTGCCATCCATCTTGCCTCATTGACCCTTCTCTCTCTAAGTACAATGCATGTGTGTTGTGCTTCAGAAAATAATCTATTAGTTAGAGCCAGATTCAATTTAAACCTTGAGCATCATACGACAGAACAATTAAATTATTACATATTAATTAGCAATCAGTGTTGCTTATATTGGATTAGTTGCCAACAATAGCAAACCGAGTCAGTTTACAGTGAGTAATGATCAGTAGTTACTCCTGACTCATCACAGTTAATGGAATTTCCTCTCTGTTAGATATTGTGTAAGTTACTCATACTGATTTACAAAGAAAATTATTTTATCTTCTAGTTCATAAACGTATTAAAACGTTTTACAAATTTCAGTCTGTTTGTAGTAGGGGTAGCCTAATAAATAACCACCGATCTTGATTAAGGTATTTCTTAGCTTGGTTCCACTCGATTTTCGAAACATTTCTGCGAATACCCACCCTATTCTACTATTCATTCAAACTTACGTAACATAGATACATAATATATATATATATATATATATATATATATATATATATATATATATATTTATATAAAGAGGCGCCCGTGGCCGTGCGGAATAAGACCATGGAAAATCAGCAATGGCCCTTAGTAAGCTGATGGTAAAAATAGATGGAGGTTCAATGCCCAGCAAGGAAAACATTAATGGACGAGTTCGCTAATCCTAAGTCCCACCCTGGCTAGAAAAGGGTGGTAACCTGTAGAGAACCCGTCCCAATTAGCCTTAGTTGCAAAAAGTGGACGTTAATAAATAATTCAACTTTTTATGTAATATAAATTTTTTTCAATTCATCCTCCTGAAACCCCTCCCCTTCGTTGATTTTGTTAAAGAGGTATGTATCTCCGGCTTATGGTTCTGGTTCGATTCATTGTACATTTCATCCTAAATAATAATTTATTGGATACATGAAGAGTGGTCTAAGAAGACATAATTCAATTCTATTTTAAATTAAAATAGGGCACTTTAGGGTACTTGTGTATTATATCCACCACATGCTAGTTCCAATGTAGAGTGCGCCACTGTTTTAAGTAGTATGATTGCTCGCCAGCAAAAGAGGTTATAATTACATTATAACCAGGAGGTAACACAATTTTTAACAATAAAACATTTTATTTGACAATTTTAATTGTTTTTTGCAAAACTTTATAGATGTTAATTCCTCGCGCCAGCAGTAAATGAACTTTAAAACATTACAAAATGGAATTTTGCTTCCTTCAAACCAATTCCCAATCTGATGGCCGACTTGCTCACGACACTTTCTTAGACCATAAAAGACACCATTAGTTGATTAGATCTGTTGTCATGCATAACGAGAAGGAACTATTCATTCGTTTTTGTTGCTTTTTAGCAGATTTCCCTTCAGGGAAATCAGCTATTGAGGTCGTACTCATGACGCGAGTTTTGAAAAATTTCCTCAAATGTCCATCGATCCTACCCAGAAAATGACGAAAATGAGGTCCGTTCAAAATTATATATATATCTATATCTATATATATATATATATATATATATATATATATATATATATATATATATATTTGTCTGTTAACGCTCTAGCGGTCGCAATTTTTGTTTGATCGTTACCAAACTTCATATTTAAGCGTTTTACGTAAAAAGAGAGATCATGTTCGTTAATGGGTGAAATCGGACCAGTGGGAGGGGGGGTTTAGAGGGTGGATTTTTGAAAATTCAAAATATCTCCGTTAATATGTGTCGGATCGAAAAATTGTATAGAATCAATCTTATTGTAAATTAAATTTACTATAAATATTGTTTTATACATTTATTCAGTATCTTGAATATTAACCGAGATATTTGCATTTGTATTGTGTGTGTGGTCGACGGAACCCCGCCATGTTCCGGACTCTCCGCCGAGAGGTCTGGTGGCCGTTTCCAGAACTATTCGTCCCTCGTGAATAGGTTTAGAGATCCCTTCCTACTACAGCTGTTATTAGGCGGATTTCTCTATTGTAAAACTTCACGTGGGAAATCTGCTTAGTTTACGCAGCCCCTGCGTGACGGACTTTTATTTCATTTAGGTCTTTTTAATTGATTTTAAGATTTAAAATGCTTCTTTAGAATTAATATACACTTAAAAGAGTTGTCCTACTTTGTTTCACAATAAATTAAAACAATTAATTGTAAAAATCATTATTGCATTGAAGTTTAAATTCTTGAGTTTGAAAACAAAACCACCATTTAATTTGCAGCATAGAGCTTTCCATGTTTTAGGATCTTAAATAAATCACTTAAATTTAAATATATGTGCTCTATACATTTTCTTAGCTAGTCTATGGAGGAAAGTCAACAAAACATAAAAACTTCTAATGATTATTAAAATAATTTTTATTTCTCAACTAGTTTCGGGTCGATATGACGCCTCGTCAGGAGAATTACAACACAAAGGAACTGAACTAATGGCTAAACTAACATGATAATTTTCAGGAATATGCTGAATGGTAGAGGAACCAATTGATAAGGATCAATAAAAAGGCATTGTCCTCTACTATTGTTTTTATTTATAGCAGTATTCTCCCCCCCCCCCCGCGGGCCCCGCCCGGCGATTGTTGTGCACTGCTATAGTCAGCAGGTACTGACGATGGAGCGCTGGCTCCGAAAGTGCACTTTTGTATAAAATTAAAAACAATAGTAGAGGACAAGGACTTTTTGTTGATCCTTAACATGAGAATTATACATATTTTAATTTATTAGTAACTTTATAGTGATAGTTAATCAATTATAATTTTCCCATTCACGATTTAGACTACACTTCATTAGGAACAATCGATTTATTTTTATTTCGTTACGTATCGATATAAATCAGCTGACTTGGCGGACCATACTTTGTGAGTCATTCTCCGACTGGCACGGCTAGTGGAAGGACATAGAGAAAGATGTAGCCGTTAGTTTAGTTCCTTTGCGTAGTAATTCTCCTGATGAGGCGTCAAACAAGTTGAGAAATAGAAATGATTTGAATAATCTTTGAAGTTTTAGTTTTTTACCTTCCGCCATAGACTTGTTAAGTAAAGTTAAATAGGTCATATTTTTACAATCCATATATTTAGCTACCGCTAATAATTAAAAGCATTTTTTTTTAAATAGATATAATTTAAAATATTTTTTTTATTAGTCTACTTCATTTTGTGTGAATTTCTTTTATTTTATACCACCTCCAATCGGTGCTGTTCACTTTATTTATGGAGGTAAATCATTTGTCAAAGTAAAAATAGTGTTTAAAATGTAGGTACACAATTCTACAAGTAGTGTATATGTAATGTCTTAAAAATTAAATAAAATAATTAAAAACAAATATTTTATTTTAACACAACACTTTAATAATAATTCATGTCAATAATTGATTTCGGAAAACACTGAATGCCCGAAATATGAATGGAATGGCTCTTTGGTAAGTATAAGAAGGCTATAGACTTGCTGAAGGTAGAGACTAGAAAACAATACGAACGTGCTATATGAATTATGAAGAAGGTTGAGAGAAGGGAGAGAGAGGGAGAGTGAAAGAGAGAGAGAGAAAAAAAGAGAGAGAGAGAGAGAGACAGGGAGAGGCCGGAACTAGGTATCTTTCTGAAACAAAATGGCCGGTATGGAAGGAAACCATTGGGAATTTCATGGTTCACCGTTCGGAGCCAGCTGAGAGCGTTTATTTATTTCTAAAGGCCGCGAATATATGAGACAGTCGTGGCTGGCAATTGCTACGGCAGTCCGCCGCATTTTATGCCCCCCTTATTCCAATCAGTACAGCTCCCTACCCCGCTTTTTATTTATATATACACTTTTAATTTTTTCATAAAGTGAGCACCAATTCAATTTTAACGTCAGAATAATATTGCCTCAAATTTGTTTGAAAAACTCCTATTAGGCATAAATGAATTTATAAAGTTATATACTGGCACAGGTTGCACATATGAGTTAGGGCGTTGGTCTTAAATTGATCAGGCAATCCTAGTCGTGGATAAATTCGCACCTGTGCAGTAGGAATTTCTTTATTGTGAAATAATGACCAGTGTAAATTCTCTTAACGGGGCTCAGGTTGGCCATGCGATTTAAGGCGTTGGTCTTAATCTGGCATGGTAGACCTAGAGTGGTGGGTTCGATTCCTGTCCTGGGCAGTAGAAATTTATTTAGTGAGGGACGCATTAAATAAACCCCTTAGGCCCATCGTGGCTAGAAAAGGGTTGTAACCAGGAGATAACCAGTCCCGAATAGCCATAGTAGCATAAGGTTGGACGCAAATAATAATAAACAACAAACAAAGTCTCTTGACCAAGTGTTGTGGTGTAGGTAAACTCTATGAAAAACTTCAAACGATTACTCCAATCATGTTTATTTCGCGCACATACAATACCTCATCAGGACAAAAAATTAAATTAACTCAAAGAGTCGACTATATAGTTACATAGGGACGTGAGAGCTGCTGGAATGTCCAATCGTGATTGGAATAATTATTTGAAATCTTTCGTATAGATTTGAACTCCCGTATAAATAATGTCTTTAGTTCCGCCCTGGCTACAGAAGACTAGTGACATGTAGGAAACCATTAATATTAAGTACCAACAAATTATCTTTGATGAATAAATTTTAAACTGGGTTTTCTTGATGATGACCGCCGGTAGATCTATTTTTGTCTTATGTGGTTTTCAAACACTTAGGTTGAAAAAAAAAGTCCGTCACGCAGGAGCTGCGTAAACTAGGCAGATTTCCCACGTGTAGTTTTACAATAGAGAAATCTGCCTACTAATAGCAGTAATAGTAACGAATCTCTCTCTACCAATTCACGAGGGATGAACAATTAGGGAAACGGCCGAACTAGCTTTCGGCGGAAATTCCCGAATATAGCCGACTTCTGCCAACCACACACACAATACAAATGCACGGACAATTTGAACGGACCTCATTTTCGTCATCTCGTGGGTAGGATCGATGGACATTTGAAGAAATGTTTCGAAAATCGCGTCATGAGGACGACCTCAATAGCTGATTTCCCTCAAGGGAAATCTGCTAAAATTGAAATAGAAGTAATCTGATTTCGTGAAATTGTATTTTCTTTATCGATTATATTTCCGGTAGGAATTGCATTTCTCAGTGATCACCTATTAAGAATTTGAGTTCATCGACTAAAATGATTGAACCCTTGGTATCTGAAATGAGTGGAGTCCCGACGCCTGCCTAGAGTATTTGGTGGGTAACGCCTCCTAAAAATTCACGTAAGTAAAAGACCGTCACGCGGGTGCTGCGTAAAATAAGCAGATTTCCCACTTGCTGGTAACTAACACAAGAGATATCTCACCACATTTTCTGAATGAAAACCTGAAAGTACGGATTACTACAGCAGTTGTTGAGCATCAATATTTTTACAAGATTGATTCAATAACGTCTTTCGATTAGACTCATAATAAGATTCGAAGAGATATTTTGAATTTGAATTCCTCCCACCTCTAAACCCACCTTATTCCAGGTGCGATTTCTGCAAATATCAGATATGATCTCTAGTGTTGACTGTAACAGTTAAATGTCGAGTATGGTATAGATCAAATAAACATTTTCTAGACAAGAAGGTAAAATCTTAATTGATGACGTCATCGTACAAAGAAATCTTATGAATCTGTCTAAATAAACGTCTCCTGAGAACAATATTTGGTATTCAAGCTTAGAATAATGAGTTTCATGTTCTAACAGCTTATTATATGCTGGGATGAGTAAGAGTGGGGGTTTATGTTTATAGGCAATTAAATTTACAATAGGATTGATTCAATACAATTTTTCGATCCGACGTATAATAACTAAGATATTTTGAATTTTCAAAATTTTTCTGATTTAACCGCCCCCCTGGTCTGATTTCAACCGTTAACGAACTCTATTTTTACATAAAACGATCATATATCGAGTTTGGTAACTATAACACAAAAATTACAACCGCTAGAACGGTAACAGACAAATATAAATATAATTTTGAACGAACCTCACTTTCGTCATCTACTATGTAGGATCGAAGGACATTTGAAGACATTCGTCGAAAATCGCATCATGAGTAGAGACTCAGTAGCTGATTTCCCTTAAGGGAAACCTGCTAAAGACTTGGGGCAGGCTGTGCGTCTGCATTTGAATGGCCCCAACTCCATACTGATTCTTCTGGTCCTGCACATTTGCATAGGAACAGAATGTTACGAGTAAGAAGGAGCACATAACGTAAGATGTATTCGTTCAATCTAAGTACAAAGAACATTGTAAATGAAGGCTCTGGGTAAAGAAAATGAGCTCAATTATATTTTATTCATTATGCAATGTCCCCCGTTTTTCAAAAGTTTCTACTTATAAGTACTGTTTCATTATTGGTATATCATAATGAAATTATTTCTATTAAAGTTGAAAACCAGTTCCAATTACATCCATCAACATTTTTTGGGATAAAGCTTCGCTTGACGAGGAGCAATGTATTGCTAATATTCATTAGAGAAAAAAACATAATTTTTGTAAAACTGCATGGATCTCTAGTCTTTTCATTAACTATCAACACTTTTGACCTTTCTGGCAATTTGTTTCCCTACAGTTGGATAAAACTGACTAGGGTTTGGAAGTTGAAAAGCCATCAGAAGGCAGGAGGAATCTAAAGCAGGCTCAAATAAATCAAACTATAATAGAGGATTCTTGAGTTAAATTGTCCGCAAAAGAGGATTTCCCATTTTTACCTTTAGATTTCTCAGCATTTCGAGCTATTGTTGACCTCATTTTCTGAAGCGTTCTCATGGTTTGAATTCTGACAGAAGAGTTAAATGTCATAGCATAAAATAATTAATTATCTCAACATGAAACATTAATTCATACAGAATCTTTCAAAATTTGAGAGAAGGGAAGTTTGTTCTAGCACTTACATTGGACTTGACAACCTAAGTTAATATATCCATTATTGGGGTTGACATCAAATTCCTCTATAATAAAATAATTTACATAAAAATTCTTGCAATGGTCAAGTAGCCGAAAATTCAGAGGATTTTATTAATTTCCCTTCTTTAGTATATCTCGAATGGGGAAGTTTATTTCTATGGGCACCAAACATAATACTCAGTTGCAGAAAATTATTTATTATTATTCTGTGTGTGGACAGGATCACAGGCCATGTTTGTTAGGTGTAATTGAGACGAGCAAGTGTTGCCCATATTCCGTTTAATTTTAATTAAGTTTGAATTTGTTGAGCTATTACCCGTCAGTAGTTGTGTCCGACAAAAGGGTTTTCGGTTAGTCTTAGTTATATTTCAACTATATTTTTTTTAAACTTTATCTCCACCTTAATTACCACATTTTATTAAAGTTTTCCTCTAAATATCTTACAGATGTTACTTTGAAAATGATATCGTATATGAATACAGTGTTTCGTTAATTGAAAATAACTTCATCCTTATATGAATTAAATTAAATTTATAGAATACTATGAAGCACTATGAAATAGACCAGCCATAGATATATAACATAAAAACTGATTATAGTAAAAATTTGGTACAGACCGTAAAAATACTTATGAAAATGATAGTGATATTGATTAATCCACACCAAAAAAACGTATAACTCATTAAGTGGCTATGTTGAAAACGTCAATTATTCTGCTCACACTGAGCTGTTTGTCCTGAATGAAGTCTTTAAAGCTCAGTTGTCAAGGAACGTTTGGCGAAAGTAAGGATTAGAGGTTCATCTTAATTTCTACAACTCCCGTTCCATTGATTCGCTGGAATTCATCCTTAACTATGATGAGCTCATTTTTTTAAATATAAAGCTTTCTGCTCTGGATAAACAGTCCAATTTCCCAAATTAAAATACTGCCGAATAGAGCTTCCTTGATGAAATTATAGCACCATTTTTCCATTTTGAAAATTTAAGTTTGCAGTTACAAAATATAGAAACTCAGTATTCAGAAAGTACTTCTGACAAACCAAGGGACATTCTTATGTTTTCATACCTTCAACATTATGTGTACAACTGTCAGCTCCACAAGCAATAGAAGGTTGGAGATACGTTTTCATCAGGAACTGGTTTGTGAATCTTGTGTGGCCAATACTTAGGCGGTATATCATGCCTTATTTTCGGACTTGCTGAAGTTTTCCAGGGCATCACACTACTTTTAGCAAATCTCCCTTAAGGAAAATCAGCTATTGAGGTCGTACTCATGATGCAATTTTTCGAAAAAATGTCCATCGATCCTATCCTCGAGATGACGAAAATGAGGTCTGTTCTAAACTGTATATATATATATATATATATATATATATATATATATATATATATATATATATATATATGTCTGTTACCGCTCAGTGGCCACAATTTTAGTTTATCATTAATATTATTTTATTCATCAAGTTCGTAAATGGCTGAAATCCAAACCAGTGGGAGGGGAGTTCCGATTCATAGTATCTGCGTTAATATGCGTCGGATCGAAAAATTGTATAGAACCAATCTTATTGCAAATGTAATGTTATAAAATTTTGTTATGTATGTTTTTTTCACTATCTTGATTATTAACCGAGATATTTGCATTTTTTAGTTTTAGGCTTTCAGTAACCCCCTCCTCCTACTAATGTATTATTAACAATAAGCTGTTATATTATGAAGCACTTTATTTTAATCTTAAATACCCAATATTGTTCTCATTGAACTTTTCCGTTTTTAAATAAGTGTGAATACGTGGCACACGAGGGAAATCTGCTTAGTAAACGAAGACCTTGCGTGACGGACATTTTATTTACTTTGCGGAGCTTATTGCTCCACTGCTATTTTTTTTTGCATAGTTGATTGCGTTATTGAGAAGATTAGAAGTATAGTTTACCATACCATTCTTTACTGGCCCATAAACTCGGGATGTTCTGCGTCGCCAGTTAGTGTTTTAAGGAAATTTTCACAAGTCGTCATTCGTTTTGAACGACCATAGGCAACTATATTTTTTTTCCCTTCGTTTTCCTTTATTAAATTAACTTAAATAATTAATTACTTATGTATTTTATTCACCAGTTTATTTTGACTTCCGATACGGAATAACGAAAGAAGTAAAATTAAATTGTGTTCATACCTTTCGGTGGAGACCGTCGTCACTGGCTGATCGTCGAGTACATTGTGCTTTCGATGCAATGACACCATCTTCAAGCCCGTCGAAAAGTTGTACTCAAGATTACAAGGGCTTGAAGATGGTGCCATTGCATCGAAAGCGCTTGCCACCTGTACTTGACCATCAGCCAGTGACGACGGTCTCCACCGAAAGGTACGACAACAGTATTATTTATATTGGCGGTTCTAACCCTTTATTTTAAAATTAAATTAACACGTGTACATTGTCCTTTGGGACAATTTTGGGGTTAGGGAGCCCCAGTTCATGTATGGAGTTGTGTTCATCTCAAATTATTAATTATGTAGAGGAATTGTTTATTATGTATTTATTTTTATAGTTGTATCAAAACCCAAATAAATAGCTAATAAGTGTACATTGCTGAATCACCTTAATCTTTTGGGCTAAAACTTGTTGATCTTATGTACTTTTGTTGATTCGTGATTTGACCAACGTTTTATATTTTCATGTTTACTTTTCTCCTTTTTACAAGTAACTGCGCATTACATGCTAGTTCAAATAAAAATATCTAAAAATTGGGAATTATTTTTTTATTAAAAGTTATTGAAAAAAAAGGTTTTTGAAAAGTTATAAAAATCAATAATCTCGAAAATTAAAATTGTCACTGGTTATTTTCAGTCTCTGACTCTAACTATTACAATTAAGTTGAAGGCAAATTCGTTTCCATTATTTTTCTGACGATGGCACAAAGAAAAGAGAGCTATGAGAATTAGAACCTCACTTCATAATTGAAAATTCATTTAATAATGGAGTAGCCTTCCAAGATAAACAGTTCCTTAAGTAGAAAATGTAATCACTTCTCGAGAGTTATGAAAATAAGAAAACTTATAATCTGATAAGGCGTACTATGAGTATTTGATCTTGGAATTAAAGACGATGAAATTAGTGAATTGGAGTATGTAGGTGGATTATGTATCCTAATGTACTCTAGCTAAGAGAACTAGTCAGTGGTTGGCAACGTAACTGGGGGTTGTTCCAACTTTACAAAAAGAACTCCACAAAACAGCTGTCCAGGAATTTATGAAAACGCTGGAGAGTAAACGCAATCACAATAAAATGAGCATGTATGAGTATGACTGACATCGATGCTATTAGCTAGGAGACCTTTCTCAAAGATGCGTGGTTTAAACATCAAGAAGACAATGTTTCCTAATATCGTCATGAAATAATACACATATACAAAACAAAAATGGTTGTAAATCGAAAGAAAGAATTTTGCCACAATTTTTCGTAAATTTCGTTTACTGCGAAGCCAATTTTCGAACAGAGTTTTTATTAGTTCACAGTATCTTCTTTTTTTGTTGAGATTATTAGAATGAGCAGACCAATTCCACTACGTAATGTAGGTTCTTCAACTAACGAAGATGCTCCAATTAGTGTAGGAAACATCAAGATAGCGTTCTCCAAGTAATATAGAGTGTTCCAAGTGGCGTAGAGTATTCCAAGTAGCTTTGGGTACCCAATGTAGTGCAGGATACCCACAGTATCTTAGGGCAGTCCAAGTGATGTGGGATGCTTAAAGTTACGTGCATTATTCGAGATGGCGTAGAGTTCTCCAGTGAAGAATATTCCAAGTGCCATAGAGTTCTCCAGAGAAGAATACTCCAAGTGGCGTAGAGAACTCCAAATGGCATAGAGTACTCCAAGAGCGTAGGTATTCCAAGTGGCTTAGAGTATTCCAAATGACGCGGAGCATTCCAAGTAGCTTAGAGTATTCCAAATAGCGTGGAGTATTCCAAGTAGCGTAGAGTACTACAAGAGCGTACGTATTCCAAGTGGCTTAGAGTATTCCAAATGACGTGGAGCATTCCAAGTAGCTTAGAGTATTCCAAATAGCGTGGAGTATTCCAAGTAGCGTAGAGTACTACAAGAGTGTTGGATATTCCAAGTAGCTTAGAGTATTCCAAATGACGTGGACTATTCCAAGTAGCTTAGAGTATGCCAAATAGCGTGGAGTATTCCAAGTAGCGTAGAGTATTCCAAATGGCGTGGAGTATTCCAAGTTGCTTAGAGTATCCCAAATGACGGTGAATATTCCAAATGGCGTGGAGTATTCCAAGAGTGTAGGATTTTCCAAGTAGCGTAGAGTACACCGAATGGGGTGGAGTGTTCCCAGTTGCGTAAAGTACTACACGAGTGTAGGATATTCCAAGTATTGTAGAGTATTCCAAGTGACATAGAGTACTCCAAATGACGAATAGTAATTCAAGAGTGTAGGTATTACAAGTAGCATAGAGTACGCCAAATGGCGTAGAGTGATCCAAGAGTGTAGGGTATTCCAAATGGCGTGGAGTACTCCAAGTTGCGTGGAGTATTCCAAGTAGCAAAGTGTAATATAAGAGTGTACGATAATCCAAGTATCGTAGAGTACTCCAAGTGGCGTAGAGTACCCCAAATCGCGTAGAGTAATCCAAGCGTGTAGGGTATTTTATGTGGGCTAGTGTGCTCCAAATGGCGTAGAGTACTCCAAGAGTGTCTGTATACAAAGTTCCGTAGAGTACTACAAATGGTGTGGAGTATTTCAAGTAGCGTAGAGTAATGCAAGATTCTAAGATAACCCAAGTAGCGTAGAGTACTCTAGTTGGCGTAGATTTCTACAAGAGAGTAGGGTATTCCAAGTCGCGAAGAGTACTCCAAACAGTGTAGGATACTCCAAGTGGCTTAGAGCACTGTAAGTAAAATAGGATACTTCTATTAGTGTAGGATACTCCAAGTACCGTAGGTTTGTACAAGTTGTGTGGGTAAGTAGCGTAGAGTACTCAAAATGGGAAACACAGGGAAAATAAGAAGGACTGATCAAAATTCTGCCTCCAAGAGCAAAATATCGACTCGCCAATAAACTAATTATAAGAGAAGTAGTGGCATAAATATTTCATTCACGAAGTAAGAAATATTTTCTCAACCTCAGGTATCAAATTAATTGAATTACTGCCATGTCCTTGTTGAACATTATACTGCTTTCATACGAAATGCACTTAAACCCTACAAAAATAACATTCGGTGCGCTGGAAGTAGACATTAGACAGTATTCTTTTGGTTTTTTGTTCTTGGTAAGGTTTTGATACAGCGATGAAGCAAAAGGAGGACAATATGAGAGATTGGGAAGTCAATTGGAGGTTGTGTGTGAAATAAAGGAGAAAAATGGAGGAAGGGTTCCATAAAGGGGTAGGAGTGTGAGTCCCTCGGGTACACTTAGCCTCAGAAGCAGTTCCTGGCAGCCTCTTTCTGCTTTATACCTTATCTTTGTAGCCTACTCTATCTCCATGGTTTAATAGCCCAAATAAAACACCCAAGATGTGGATTCCTCTGTTCCCAGCCTACGGCAATTTAAGTACCTCCTCCCTCCTTCATCTTTATCATAAAGCTCGTTATAAATTTCAGCAAGACAATACACATTTCAGTCAATTCCTAAATTTAAATCAAATAAAAATGAGGAAGACATACAGGGTGATTACCGAGAAATGCAGGTTTTTCAAATAACGAGTACTCAAGCAATTCAGAGCAAAAAAATGTATTTATGAGTGTAAAAACAGTGTAAACAATATGCAATTTTAGAATAAAATTACTTACAACTTAACATTTAATAATTACATCTCTAAGGAGACCACCTTCTGCTTGGATACAGAGTTGAAGGCGTTCTTTAAAACTTGCTACGGATTTTGCCTTGCCGGTCCAGGAGGTTTCTTCTTAAGCAAAGATCCAGTTGTGTTAACCTTATGTATCCAACGCAATATCGTGTTACGATCAGGGATAGCACCATGCCGTGCAATGTTAAAATGTACACGAATGACTCGCTGAGTCTGAGTGACTGATTCACCATTTGCGTAAAACCGTCGCATGACAAACGTACGATACTCAAGGTTCCACATCTCGGCTACAACTGAAACTGCATACTCCTCCCTCCACATCGCAACAACTTCCGCCCGTCGCCGAGCGACATTCCTTGTATACTCCGCAAGTCAAAAACATGCGTTTCCCAGTGATCGCCCTGTATTTACCAAAAACAAAAATTATTTTAGATAAGTAAATTATTATATCCAAGTCCACCGCAATCTATTTATTTAAGGAGGCTACTTCGGTCCCTCTAACCAGTATCCTGCATTTTGGATGAGTGCTTCACAGGACCTGATGCCAAAATCCGTATGGTCTATCTTTATGATAGTTATTTGGGTTGTTAAGCTAAAAATGTTTTTTTGTTTGTTTAAGTATTTACTCCCAAATTCAAGTTTATGTTTGGTTGTGCGTCTACCGATCAGTGGAATATAGAGTATTCAAGTTTTTACTTCATTTACTATTTTATATTATTCCTTAAACCTTTAAAATTAAATTCGTTAATTTATCTTTGTTTTATTATCATTAGTAATTCATTTTGTGTCCAAAAATGCATTATTGTATCCTTTATTAGTTATTTACCCATATTATGTTTATGATCTCAACAAGTTTGAATAATGTAACATTTTTTTTCATATCTTTAGCGGTAGAATATTTTACAATTCAAAAACTTCGTAAATAAAAATATATCAAGACAAGTAAATATGAATGGCCTGATATCCTTTCAAGATCATTTTTTTTCAGTTCTCATTATATGCAATGACCATTTTTATTTTTCCATTTCCAAAAAATAGAATGATTTCAAAATCATTTTATGGATATACACATATCACCTTACTTAATTCCTATATAAAAAATATATTATCCTCATTAAGGAAAACTGAAAGAAAAACACATGAGCCACTTCAGAAATTTCATGAGCATAATTAATATTATATAGAAATAATTCTATAAGATGATTTGCTATATAATATTAAGGTAATTTATAATAAAATAAGGAAGCTTAAATAAGAGATAATTAGAAACGTAAATAAATTGTGTTCTTTAATTTTCAATACCTTTCTTTAGGGGAGAGTAGGGTAAAAGCGGGTAGTCGGGAGCAAACCGGGTACCTCCTCTTAGTGTACTGCAGTCGGGCTGATAACGGTGGAACTAGGATCCACATTTGAAGAAAAAACAGCGGCCATTACGCCAAATCGTTAGTCGTGCTTGTTTTGTGACAGTAACAATAATTCAATTTTCGTGAAACCTGCTTATGATTTTGGAAGAAGTGGTTTTTGATTGTACTGCCCTCCTATTCCAATTAGAATACAGGCATGTAGTTCCCTTAGTACAAGTTTTAATTACTTTTATTTTAGCACTAAGTAATTGTCATTAGCGTATGGTATACCCAAAAAACGCAATGTTTTATTTAAACTTTACGTGCCGGGTAATACCGGGTAGCAGCCACGATTCTCAAAACATGAAAAGTATTATTTTACTTAATTTTGTTTAATTATTTCACTGTAAAAGCATGTATAATGAAAACAATATGATAAATCTTGCATCTATGAATTTACTTTTTGAAATTAATAATTGTTTTGAAATAGCTAAAAAGATTAATGATGTTATTTGTTTATATTTTTACTTTATTTTTTTGTATTTTCCCCAAAAGGGCGGGGTTTGTTTTAATGCATCAGACAACATTTTTTATTATAAAAAGAAGATTAATTTGACTAAAAATCATAACATTTTTATTTTCCCCTAAGAAAAACATATGTACCCGGTTTTACCCTACTAGTGGGGTTAAACCCGGCAAAAGGACTTTTTACAAAAAAAGTAGGGTAGACCTCCTTTTGAAATTTAGATTTTGTTTTTGAAGCTGTAGTTACGTTAACAGATAAGTAGACTTTATTTCAACGAAACTTTACTTTTTTGTGGTACAAATTATGGTTTCTGAAAGCCTTCAAACCTTAACTACCAGGTTTTACCCCACTTTCCCCTACTTTCTTGACAACCGGTAACTTATGGAGCCCAAACAGGATTCGACATTACTGAATGCAGTTTTCTCAATCTGATTCCATACGTTAGCATGAATCGTAAGTCCCTGACATTTCAAAAGAGTGTACTGCCGCAATTGTGTCGCAGTAATATAGCGCTCGTTTGCTTTTAGTGCTTTTTTTTAGTGCTCCATGCTTCCTCCCTCCCTTCCAACATAAACCATTGTAGTGATCTCACAAGAATGTTAAAAATTATTACGGCGTAATCTATATTATGGAAGGAGTAGTTAACAACTCACTACAGTAGTTGATAGTTCTGAAGTCTTATAGGCTAAAGATTGTTGCAAAGGTTTAAAATGCCAGTAGATAATAAGTAATTGATGCACAGGGAAAAAAATCTATAAAAAGGAAAACTCTTTGGTATAAAATAATAAATTAATCAATTAATAAGAGACTCATTAGTCATGATATATACGAAGTAACGTACTTATCTAATTAAAATATATTCATGTAAAATAATATTCTAAATACCGTTCCACTTGCAAAGCGAGCCATTACCCCTGCTTACTTAAATTTCTTTAAACGGTCCATGTATTATTCTTTTAATATAAAAAAGAAATTAAAGTGAAGGCCAATAAAAGCTGTTATAAAAAGCCTGTATAACGCCGTTAAAAAATACAAAGATGACGGTGTTCTGTTGTTCATTCTCCCTCTTAATCCACTTGGCAAAAGATGGTTTCCACTTGGCTGTTCTTATAGGGCTTTCCATTAAGGGATGGGGGGGGGATTTCTCATCTTGAATCTTCCTCTCTAACTCCTTTGTCTGCCCTTATTTCCTTTTTAGCTTCCAATATTTTTTTTTTTTTTTCAATTCATCACTTTATTTCCACTGAATAATTGTCTAGTGTTTAAAACGGGGTGGGAAGGTCTGCCTTTCAGGTGATGAAGATACTAACACATCTGAAGTTCTGCGATACTTTTCTTACTTACTCAGAATGATATAAGCGTTAGCTAAGTTGATTGTCAATAAAAAAATGTAACGAACAAAGCCGTTATTGAAGGAAGAGAAAAATGTAGACAGCCACAGCTGAATTCAGTAATTTGCCATAGGCCTTATCAAACAAAATTGATCTTATAAAATATTTCGCTCCAACGCAAAGTGTTCGAGACATTTACAATTTTCATTTTACCTCATGTTTAAACTCCCAATCTTACAATTTGGATTTTGTCCTTAAATGAACTTTAATCTTGAATCGGATATATATGTAACAATGAAAAAAAAAAATGGTTTCTAGAACGTTCTTTGTGGCCTCAAATCTCACATTTGTCTATAAAAACTTACAAAGTAAAGATAAAAACAGTACTGTGTATTTAAATACACTGGTTTAAACCCAGAATAATTGGTATAGTGACAGATATTGAAAATAGTTAATCAAAGATAGATGAGTAGGAGTACGAATTTATTCGAAGCAGGACGCCCATAAATGCTACTAAATTAGATTTTCTTCGGACACATAATACGGAGATATTAGGATATTTTTTTTTATTTTTCCTTTTCCTAAGTCCCCACTACTCGCATACTAATATCAGTCATTAATGAATTCGATTCTTGGTTTGTACATGAAATACATGAAGTTACAAGACTTATTAATGACTCTGGATTTGGCCTGGCTGGTGGAGGTCCATCATCAACGGAAGGATCAAAAAGCGGAGGGATCAAACACCTCCACTCTTAATACTTCTTTTATTACAGACAAAGTACTTTCGAGGCGAACCGTCCCATCGTCAGTGCTCTGTGTCACAATATTTATACTTTCAAAGACATGTAATATATATGAATAAATTAATAAATAAATGTAAAAGTCAACAAAGGTAGTCGAATATTAAAAAAAATAAAAACGAACAAATATATAAAATGAATGCTACACTTATGACTAAAACGTTACAAAATAAATATTAAAAGAAACAAATTACAAAATAACTATATATATACTAGCGGACCCGACAGACGTTCTCCTGAACGATATTTCAAGCGATTAGGATATTAAACAAAGTATGAAATGAAAAACAAATAATATAACAATTTCATTATTCCTTATTTTCAAATAACACCAATTTCTCTAAAACAATTCGTTATAACCAATAATATTTTTTTTTTAATTTTATCTTAATGCGAGTTGAAGAACAATATTTTTATTCAATTCCTGAGGAGCATAAATGAATAGACTTGACGGTTTATTCTGATAAACACAAAAATTCATTTCAGTTGATTTAACCGTTTAGTTTTAGTATAGATAAATAACCTGGATACCGACTGCGGCGCCATCTGCCGGGCTGATTTGTAAATCTAAACCATCCAGAGCGTCACCCAAACGGATACGAAAACATTCATTCAAATCAGTACAGCCATTTAGGAGGAGTTCTGTGACATACACACGTACAGTATAATATTATATTATATATATATATATATATATATATATATATATATATATATTATTTATTTTAGAGTAAAATTTAAAATTTAATGTATACTACATAATATTGAGTGTGTTTTCATTAATATAGATTGATTGTCTTACAATATACACGAATGTTGAACAATTAGTCATATTCATTCATTCACTATTATATAATAAAATCATAATTATTCCATTAACATTTCTTATTGAATAAATAACTATTTTCATAATGCCCCCTTAAATGGTTTTCCTTCAAAAATTTTAGGACTTTTAGCCACTCTGTTCTTCCGACCTAAAATCTAAAAGAGTTGGAATAAATTGTGTTGCCTACGAAAACTACTAATATAGAAGCAGCTAATGCGTGTTTGTAATTTATTGGGTTGGATTAGTTTATAAATCAATGTTTCAAGAAGATGAATATCGTATGGGCATTGTAAATTATGACCATTGATGAAGGTTTAGCTGACCCGGGAGACCTCGTATTTCCTCCTCACCTTCCAGGAAATTAATTTACACCATCAATATGATCCCACTTCGCGTTCCATTCCAATTGTTTTTCTTTTTTTCACGGGTAAATTCCAGCATTTCCTGAAATTGTTCCAGCCACGAAGGGCTGAAAAATGAGTATTTTTTTTTTGTAATCTCAGATCTCGAATTTCTTTTTATTGTGCAAGTGAAATTCGATTGCGGAATATTCCAAGTATTCAGCTGTTGGCAGATGATAAGAGTGACCAGTCGAAGCTTTTATGAGAACATCGATGAGTTTCCTAAGAATTTAATTCCCGGCAGAACTCAACTGAAGAATAACTCATTAATTAGGATCTTCTACTAGCTATTGCTTGACATACTAAATTATATTTAATGATCCATATCTAGGTAGAAATAATGCAGCATTAATTTTCTTTATATCTCTACACTTATATAGGAAAGGATTCCATAATTGTTAATTTATTTGTTTCTTGAGCTTACTATGGATCATAATTGTATGTTTTAAGCACTATTTCACCATTAGGAGTTACTCTTGAAGAAAGCGTTGGGCAAATTCCATGTCCTTGATAGAAAAAGTTACCAAAGCTTTTCTGTTCATACCAACGATCACTAAAAAACTAACAAAACATTTTTTAAATAATTATTAATGGCTTAGTTCTTTAAAAAAAACAAGGCTTCTGCTAGCTGTTTCATTAGTGTGTTTGTCTCTATACGACCAGTAACCCCATGAATTAGGATTTATTTTTGTTAATGGAAGAATGAAAATTTGAAGAAATGTTAAATGTTTTGCTGAATCAAACATAAATTACAATTTTTGTGAGAAATAGAGAACAAAATGAGCTTGTGACATCATTGCATGATATTTTTGTTCTTAAATGACACCTAGATAACATAATAGGCTAATCATTCTAATATATTGAAAATATGCTTAGCTATAACAGCAGGGGAAAATTTTTGTATGCCTGCAGTGGGAATAGATTTACAAAGAAGGGTCCCATGGAAGATCTACGGGCCTGAATTTCAATTGATGAAGGATATTAGAATGTAAAATGTCTCCATCAATTATTAATACTGAGGACCTATACTGGTCTAAGAAATACGATAGTACGTATAAAAAAGGCTGCTAACAGTTATGGCTTAAGGGAAATCAGCTATTGAGGAAGTCAATGAAAAAAATTCAGCAAATGTCTTTTGAACCTAAGTAAAATTATGAAAATTCAAAATATCTCTGTTATTATGAGTTGGATCAAAAAGTGCACTTCTTGTTGTGTTATTAGTTTAGTTATTAATAATAACTCTTTTATTAATGTAAGTTGTCATTATAAAGGAGATTCGTAGTTAGTGAATTTCACAATGTGCCTTGTAATTAGGGAGTACGTTTGTGGATATATATATATATATATTCTATTTTTGAGGCTGCATCGCTGGGAAGTATCGTCATTCTGAGGATTTCGGCTATCTGCTCCAGCGGTTGGAATTTTTGTTTTGCAAATTTTCAATGGAAGTGCGTCCATCTTCGTCAGGCATAAATTTGATTTGAATGGCTACTTCAATTATCATATGTTTGGATTTTTATTTTATTTCAGTATGGCTTTCCATGTTTCTGAAAGTATGACACCGTCCACGCCGTTCAAAGTATTTCTCCTCTTATTTATTTCTAGGGCTTCCAGGACTAATCTTTTACCGAGGTGGTCCTCTCTATGTAAAACCTTTGTCTCGTCAAATTTAATTTGGAGGGGACAAATACTTGCGAGTTTGGCAATGGCGGATGTTTTTGTTCTGTTATGTTTTAGGTCAGCTTTGTGTTGGTTGACTCTTGTAGCTGTCTTCTTGCCTGTCTGTCCCACATAAACCTTACCACAATCACACGGTATCATATATACTCCACTATCCTGTAATAATTGGGTGTCTTTTGGGCTCTTTAAATATTCGTTGAATATTTTATGTGGCTTGAATTCTGCTCGTAAATTATATTTTCGAAGTATTCTTGCCAGCCTTTCTGAGGTCCCCGCTATATAAGGAAGTGTAACGCTGTTTACTGGTTTAACTTGAGTATTTTCAATATATTGAATATATATAATATATACCTGTGTAATCCCCAAATAATTTGATTTACATCCGTTTTTACTCCAAAAGTTATCATTCATTCTTCTTTCTGTATTCTGACAGCTTTATGGAATGTTGATGAAAGCAGAGTTACTGTTTTTATGTTACCAGCCTAAATCTTCATTTAATTTCAGTAAAATGATACGTGGTGAAAAATGTATATATATATATATATATATATATATATATATACATATATATATAATTTACTTTTTATTTTTTACAATTTTATTCTTACAATATTTTTGGTGTATCTACACTGCTTGGCCTAAAGTAAATAAAATATAACGGGTAAATGATAACTAAAAAAAGAAAACATCAAGTCATGAACGAATTAATTTTTGTTGTTCTGAGATTATGAATTGGAAATATTCATGTATGTAAAAATCAATTACAATACTAACAGTTAAATACGAGTAAAATCCACGCAAATTTCAGAATATTAAATTATACATGCTTTAACATCATGTAAATAAAGTTACCTTTTAGCAAATTTCCCATATGGGAAATCAGCTATTGAGGTTTTACTCATTATGGGATTCTCAATAAATTTCCTCAAATGTCCATCGATCCTAACTAGGAGATGGCGAAAATGAGGTCCAACAATAGACGAGACGAAGTTGTACTAACGAGACTTAGGATAGGACACGCACTCATACCTCAAGATGAGAACAGCAAGACCTCTCTGCAGAACATGTCATGAGCCAATAACAAATTAAACACATTCTGAGTAACTCGGACCAGGGAGAGGGGGGGGGTTAGAGGGGGAGAATTTTGAAAATTCGAAATATCTCCGTTTCTATACTGTGGATCTCTGAAAATGAGGTCCGTTTAAATTTGTCTCTCTCCCCTCTCTCTCTCTCTCTCTCTCTCTCTATATATATATATATATATATATATATATATAATATATACCTGTGTAATCCCCAACTAATTTGATTTACATCCGTTTTTACTCCAAAAGTTATCATTCATTCTTCTTTCTGTATTCTGACAGTTTTATGGAATGTTGATGAAAGCAGAGTTACTGTTTTTATGTTACCAGCCTAAATCTTCATTTAATTTCAGTAAAATGATACGTGGTGAAAAATGTATATATATATATATATATATATATATATATATATATATATATATATACATATATATATAATTTACTTTTTATTTTTTACAATTTTATTCTTACAATATTTTTGGTGTATCTACACTGCTTGGCCTAAAGTAAATAAAATATAACGGGTAAATGATAACTAAAAAAAGAAAACATCAAGTCATGAACGAATTAATTTTTGTTGTTCTGAGATTATGAATTGGAAATATTCATGTATGTAAAAATCAATTACAATACTAACAGTTAAATACGAGTAAAATCCACGCAAATTTCAGAATATTAAATTATACATGCTTTAACATCATGTAAATAAAGTTACCTTTTAGCAAATTTCCCATATGGGAAATCAGCTATTGAGGTTTTACTCATTATGGGATTCTCAATAAATTTCCTCAAATGTCCATCGATCCTAACTAGGAGATGGCGAAAATGAGGTCCAACAATAGACGAGACGAAGTTGTACTAACGAGACTTAGGAGAGGACACGCACTCATACCTCAAGATGAGAACAGAAAGACCTCTCTGCAGAACATGTCATGAGCCAATAACAAATTAAATACATTCTGAGTAACTCGGACCAGGGAGAGGGGGGGGGTTAGAGGGGGAGAATTTTGAAAATTCGAAATATCTCCGTTTCTATACTGTGGATCTCTGAAAATGAGGTCCGTTTAAATTTGTCTCTCTCCCCTCTCTCTCTCTCTCTCTCTCTATATATATATATATATATATATATATATATATATATATAATATATACCTGTGTAATCCCCAAATAATTTGATTTACATCCGTTTTACTCCAAAAGTTATCATTCATTCTTCTTTCTGTATTCTGACAGCTTTATGGAATGTTGATGAAAGCAGAGTTACTGTTTTTATGTTACCAGCCTAAATCTTCATTTAATTTCAGTAAAATGATACGTGGTGAAAAATCACCATATACTTCAAAACTCCAAAAACTATAAATACTAAGTAATAGTTATAAGGGTTTTCCTACTTAAAAATAAAAATATACCTAGTAGTAGCTTCACTGGAATCGTTGTTTTGATGACAAGATGTAATATTTCTTACGGAATCCCATTTCAAAAAAACCTCCTGAAATAAACCTCATATTGAAAAAGTATGTAATCAACCCCATATTGGTTATTCACTGTTGACAACGGTTGTTGGAGCCCTATTTTCCTGCAATTAGTGTCATTAATTAAACATATTTAGAGCCCTGAGAATTTCATTCATTAGAATCATGTTACTAATAGGGCTTTGTTCGTTCAATACATTGTTCGTCAACAAACCAATTTGGTGTATTTATAACCCATCCAAACCCTGCATTTATAGTAATTTAATATTAATTAGTTTCAAATTGTCATTGAATAATATGATATCATGAAAAACGAATTGTTATTTAGGAAATCAAGTTTCACCCTCCACAAGAATATCGTCAGTTGTATAGAATCGTGCAAAATCTGATATTCAGATTGCCAAATCTCTCTTTGCTCAACCTATCTCATGACGAGTAACACAGGTACTTTCAAAATATATAAATACATTCATAATCCCCTTTGCGCGCGAAGAATTTTGTTTTTCTTCTAAAATTACATCTACTTAAATTACAGAAGTGTATTGAACACTCGATACATATTTAGTCAAATATGGTCATTTTGTAATGAATACAGGCAGTTTCCATTTCCCATTTGTCGAGTATGTGTAATGAGATGTGGCAAGATGAATAGTCATAATTTAGTTTTCTGGATGCTACATGAAGAAAAACCAGATAGCAATTATTTTCTATCTAACAGTATTGATATTGACCACATAAATTGGTTAACTATTTATGGTCTTAATCCTCACAAACGGTCAATTACAGGGTTTTTATACAACCTATTTATCTTAAACAAACAAACATAAGGGTGGTAACCTGTAGATAACCCGTCCCAATTAGCCATAGTTGCATAAAGTGGACGTTAATTAATAAATAAATAAATTAAAATATATAAATGTATTGTAAATATTTTAAGTTCCGAAATGAAAGCTCCTGAAGAAATGGTGAAGGTGTTTACAAAACGATCTGGTAATTTATACCTGTATTGAAAAATGTGTAATTTGTAAATTACCTGCTTTTTAATCAGTTTTAGATATTTTTATTTATTTATATTTTTTTAAACTATTCATCTACTCTGAAATATATATATATATATATATATATATATATATATATATATATATATATATATATATATTTCAGAGTAGATATTCAAATATGGAAAAAAAAAGTTTTCAGGAAATACACATCCTTCTTTATAAACCCCCCTTTCTCTATAGACATGATTAGACAAGATGGGGCTGAAAAGAACTTGGCGGAATGCGAAGGCGTTAAGTCAAATACGATCTAGGGGGAAATAGCGCCAGAGAAATTTCGGGATGTACCGGAAAAGAATTTACCTCCCACTCAGGAAACTATAAAACGTTTTCTCGGGTTCTTCCTGTTGGCTGGTTCAACAGGAATTCGATTCACCTACATGCCATTTGCCAGACTGTATCATATTATTTAATATTTAAATAAGTCCCATCCTATATTTAACTATAAATATGTTTAAATAAAGTTAGCTTGTTTTCCCTATAAAAGACGTGTAGGTTATTCCATATCTGCACTTTTCGAACCACCCACACTTGGAACGAAATGAAGATCAGAGACCGCAATGGGAGTTTATACTTTATTTCTAGTTTTCGATTTCCTTCGTGAGTCGATCACCATTCTCTGGCATATGTCAATCAGTAATAGATTTCTTATTTATTTTTATATTTCATGGGCTTCCTTCTTGAAGGTCCATGAAGAGATTTTTATCCGAATAAAGGACATTTAATTGTCGTTTTTCATTAATGAAGTGAATAGTTTTAAAATAATAATACTTCTTCTCGTGACTAGCGAACAGTCGAACCCTTCTTGTTGACAAGTGTCTTCCTGGTTCTACACGATCAAGAACTATAAAGATCATACGAAAGCAGCGTTTCTTTATTGGGTTCGATTCTATAACCCACACACTGTTCTTGACACAAGGAACAAGATGAATTGTTAGGCTATTTCTAGATAGATAATTAGCTCCACAAATCGTGAAGTCTTATGGATTATTTTTGCAGTAAAATACACCAATAAAACACTACTCTCAATATCACAGTCTTCTATAATCTTCCAAAGTTCTATTTAAAGTCGACAATTTTTTTCCAACAGCCTTAGAACGGTGAAATTGTGTGGTGTCTTTAAGAGGGCCAACAAATGAATATTAGATAATTTCACTCCCGTTAATTTAATTCACCCCATAAAATAGGTTTGATGTATAAATTTCTATAAATCATCGATGAATGAAGTGTGTGTATAACGTTGTTCAACTTAGTGGCTATATTGGAACTTCTAAAAATGAGCTGTAGTAAAAATTAAGATTAATTTCAATGACGTAGTGAGATATTTAAATAGTAAAGCAGGTGATTGGGAAAGTTATTGCTTTCCTCAAATATTTGGAATTACTGAAAGCCATTCATTCCCTCATCATTTAGTAATGCTATTTATTCCTCTCAGAAATGATAAATATGAATACTTGCGGAATGGCAAATATTTCATGGTTATGATTCGGCGGAAGTATTTTAATGGAGAAAATACAGAGAAGACATTTTACCCGATTTTGTTGGAATTAACGGTAAAGCTAGAATCTCGTTTGTTACATATTTGAATATATTTTTCATAATTTTGTTAAATATTTCGTTTATTTCAGAAAATGTTAACGTATACTCTTCAATACTCAATAACAGTACGAAGGACGCTTGAATTTAAAAAGTACCTTCAAGGCAAATAAATAAATTTCCTACTGAGACGGGAATATAAAAATTGCCTCACACAATGATGTGTTAGAATGATTATCATACTACAACCGTTATCAGTCATTAACGATTTTCCGAAGAAAGCCGATTAAATGGATAATAAACATATGTATCTCAAAACAAAAATAAACTTGAATTTATTTATTTTTTATACAAATGGTAGGTAAATATTGAGTCATTATAATTATTTTATAAATGTAAACGAAGGAAATACTTACTACCAAGGATACCTGACTTTTATTTATTTATTTGTCATTAATTGGTTGCCTTACACCTTTGTCCACCGTTCAGCAAGAACTATGTGATCAAAATATGTCTGTCAACCAGCTGCCGAGTAAGAGGGTCTCCAAAGAGAATAAATAAAAATAGACATCCTCGATAGACATGATAGAGGCCAAGCATAAGTCGAACTAAATTCCCTCTTTATAATGGCAAGAGAGGGACGATTGAGTGACGTATCAGTTTTATAGTACGTATCAGTGTATATACATACATATATACATATATATATATATATATATATATATATATATATATATATATATATATATATATATATGTTAACACTCTAGCGGTCGCGTTCTTCGTTTGATCTATGCCAAACTCAATATTTAAACGTTTTATGTAAAAATTAAGATCAAGCTCGTTAACGGCTAAAATCGGACCATAGAGGGGGGAGGGGGTTAGAGATGGAAAATTTCTTAATATCTGTTATATTATAAAGCATTTTATTTGAAGCCTAAATACAAAAAACTTCCGTCACGCAGGGGCTGCGTAAACTAAGCAGATTTCCCTCGTGAAGTTAATTAATAAATAAATCGGCATAATGGTAGCACAACACCACCTTGAATATTAAGTGAATAAATACAAAAAAGTAATAATAAATCTTTCCTCTCCAAGCGGGAAGCGTCTCAAATATAACAAACAGGTCTGCCAACCCGGCTCTCGCCGGAATGAAAACAATTACTGAAATATAACTTATTAATTAGACTGAAAACTATTTACTATATCCAGTACTGTACTTTAAAATGAATCGTAATAATTTTTATCTCAGTTAATCAAATTGAAGTAGTCCAAAAACGTAAGGTGGGGTGGGGTCACAAGAACATATTTGCATGCACCTCGTATAATAAAGGTCTCTGCAAACAATATTTGGTATTTAAGCCTCGAATAATGTGGTTTATTATATAGCACAGTATTTTTAGTTTAACATGAGTAGAAGTGAGGGTTTGCTGGGGGCTGAAAACTATAAAATCCAGATATTTCGGTTAATACTCTTGATACAGAAAATATGTTTAGAACAATATTTATAGATCATTTCATTTTCGAGACGATTGGTTTTATACAATTTTTCGAGCCGACTTATAGTAACGGAGATATTTCGAATTTTCTATATTCCCCCAATCTAAACCTCATCGGGGCTCTTCCGATTTCAGCCATTAGCAACCTTGATCTTCATTTTCACATAAAACGATTAAATATGGAGTGTGGTAACGATCAAACTAAAATTGCGTCCGCTAGAGCGTTATCAGACAAATAAATAAATAAGTATATATATATATATATATATATATATATATATATATATATATATATATATATATATTTTTGAGCGGACCTTATTTTCGTCACCTCCTGGGTAGGATCGATGGACATGTGAGGAAATTTTTCAAAACTCTCGTCATGAGTACGACCTCAAAAGCTGATTTCCCCTAAGGGAAATCTGCTAATATTTTTCTCATATAACTATTATGTTTTCAGATAAATGCAAATACTTTACGCACGTTGAATTCTGCTCACTTAACGCAGCCCCAGCGCAAAGGGCTTTTAATTTCTTTAGAAATCTGCTTCGTTTACTCGACGGCTGGTTGACAGACATCTTTTGATCACATAGTTCTCGCTGGACGGTTCTCAAAGGTGTAAGGCAACCAATTAGAGACAAATAAATTAACGCCAGATATCCTTGGTGGTAATTCCTTCGTTTATATTTAGGTGGGCAATGTTTACATATAACGGGGAACTCATGAGAGGAGTTATTCTGAAATAAACTTCAAAGTGCGGGAAGATTGATCTCCGAGCCCGGGAGTAGGTTGATGAAAAGGAGAGGAGAGGGGATGAGAAGCTGGCTGTTGATATAAACAGAAGTGCAGCTCGCTTTGAAGATGAGTGCAGTCACGGTGCAACCTCCAATTGAAATCTCCCTTTATAAACATTACTCCTGTTTGATATCGTTTAGAAATGCCCTCATTAAATTTAGTCTCTATTTTATTTTTCAAAATTAATATTTAGGTACTTTCTTTTAAAAACGTTCGTCATGCTACGCCCGTATAAATTAAGCGAGTTATCTCATTACACTTTTACAAAAGTCAATTTGTAATACTAAGTAGAACTAGTTAATGCACATAAACAGGATCACTATGCCTATTTGTGAATATAATAAATAAAAAATATAAGCGAATGATTTATTAATGTCCACTTTATGCTACTAAGGTTAACTGGGTCTATCTGCAGGTTATCACGCTTTCCTAGCCAGGGCGGGACTAAGGATTTTATTTATTGAGTTCTTATTGTCCAGGTGGGAATCGGACACACGAATCTACGTTTACAAAGTTCATTAAGACTCACATAACTTGAGCCACATATACTATGTGCATGTATCATATTTTGTCTCAGGTTAGCCATGTGAGTTAAAGCGTTGCCTTTAATTTCACATGGTGAACCTAGAGTGGCGAGTTGGAATCCCGCCTGAGCACTAGGAACTCATTAAATAAAATCCTTAGTCCTACTCTGGCTAGAAAAAGGTGGTAACCTGTATATAATCCCTCCCAATTAGCCTTAGTTGCTAAAAGTGGATGTAAATAAATAATAATAATAATAAGTTTGTCACCAGAATAGTACAAGATAACATCAGAAGGCGATCTATACTACTTTCCGTCCTTTGTTCCTCCATTACTAAGAACCTAAAGTTGTCATTATATAAAATGGGCAAATGGCAGTTTGGTATGATGGTACCTGTGGTATTTCGATTACAACAAAATATATCTACGAAAGTTATATTTAGGATCTCCTATTTAGGATATTTTTCCTCGTTTCTGAGCAACCACTTTTTTTTTCATTGACGAAAAACCTTTATATTTAAATGGGAGATTTACTTATAAAGTTGGAGACGGCCAAATAAATATATGGTTGATAAATTGTTAACAGGTACATACATAACATGTATGCAAGAGAGGTCCAGGAAATGCTGCTACAACTTTTCATTCCTTCAATTTATTTCGTTTACATGACCTGTTTTAGCACATTTCCCTATTGTAGCTAGTATTCATGACGCAATTTTCGAGAAAATTCTTCAAATTTCCATCGATTTTACTTAGGAGATGGCAAAAATGAGGACTGTTCAAAATTATATGTTGTGTTTCTGCATATGTCTGTTACCGTTCTAGTGGTCACAATTTTGGGTTTATTGTTCTCGATATAATAAAGTTAGGATAGGCGCCGAAGCGGAGGCTGAACGAGCAAAACATTCCATTGTATATTTTGGCTCGCCTGTAGAACAGCAAGTTGAATTACTCTATTAGGTATATAACAAGGCTGAATAGAGAATAACCCCTCTATTTATAGGCGGGCTGAATAGCACATACGTCAGGATATGGATAAAGCGGAAAGAGTGTTGCTATTCTTCTAGAATTTCTCTAAGCAATTTTCTCAGCCCTCTTATCTACACTGCTTTCACTGGACGGCTTAGATTTCCAATTCCAAGCCCCCCTTGAGCAGGAGGGATTGCAGCCTGACCTAAATCTCCGGGGCGAGGCTCTGGGAAAAATCGGCAGCTCTTCCTGTATCTAGTGGGATTTCCTTCTGTATCTTATATAAACCTCTATATGTTATAATGTCCAACGGGTCTGTCTATGTACCCTCGTGTTACGGTGGGAAATTCGTCCTAAACCGGAATTCCTCGGGGGTAAAAAAAGATCTAAGAAATAAATGTGAAAAAAAAAAAAAACTTGCCACTAAATTCAAGTAAACTTTTCTTTAACATGATTTATTTAAAACGGTTATAAACAAATAATGGACACATTACAGACTTAATAATAATGAAAATCATATAAATTTGCCCTTAATATTGGGATTGTTAACGAATAAAGACTAAGGAGGCGACAATATACGTTTGAATTATCTTATGAAAGCCTCACCAATTATTTTCGATGTTTTACAACCCTAAATAAGGGTTTATTTGGTTTGTTTCCTTTCGTCAATAATTCTCACGAGATCTCGTTCACTAAATAACTCTCAAAAATATTTAAAAAATAAAATAATTAGTAGTGTTCGAACGACCAAACGCAGCATTTACTGCACTTAACATTCTTTTTAAGTGTATTAATTATATTAAAATATTATTCTGTAAAAAACGGAGAATTTTCTTATTTTATTTATTTGGTTTCCCTAGATAGTATCCCAAATATTGTGGGTTATAGGTTCTAAGAATACAATTCGCAATAGTTTATAACAGACATCTAAGCTATAATACTTTATTTGTAGTATTTTGTTTCAACATGGGCTACCAAGATAATTTTTCGAATTTTTTATAAAGTTTGTGAAGACCTTTTAATTATTACAGAGTTCAGAAAAGTAGGAAATATAAATTTTGTTTTTAGGAAAATCCTCTTATTTAGACCACTTACTTGCTAGAAAAAAAGAAGTAATTTTCAAAGTAAGGTTGATTGTCGAAATGAAAAGTCCTATTTTAGAGCAAAACTACACTCTCTTTTCCATTTGGATTCCATAGCAAATATGAAAAATACACTTACTCCATTTTATTTATTCTTTTATGAAGAATAATCATATCATAATGGTTTCTCCTCCCGTCTAAAAGTGGGCTCGAGACTTAAACATAAGTTTTTTGTAATTAATTATAGTAATTATTATTACTTTCCTTTGTGAGGCTTATGAATCCATTTGATTTGTCCATTTGCCTGCTATACTTATTTATTACGAAAATGTTCCAATATCAGAAAAGTAAATATGTAATCCAAAGAAATATAGACGAGCTCTACATTAACCTTCATTGTGCAACTTCCTTCCATATAAAATTGCTCTGAATAAATGAATGAAGCACAACAGCAAAGGAGCGATAATTTCAACTAGAAAGGAAGAGAGAGACATTTTGCCTTCCTTGCGGAATTGTTCCGGAAAATTTATTTCTCAAGATACGCTGGCTGACTTCGGAGGGGAATTGTTTCGTTCGCACACTAAATTATAACAGTTGAATTTGAATACTCCCCTCAGGCATAACCTCGTATTTAAGAGGTTAAAAATCAATTTATTAAAAGCTTAGCCCCTTCAAGCTTTATTCAACAGAGATGAAATCATAAGGTAGTTCTTTCTGTCAAAAGTATTCCATTTTTAACGTTGTAGCCGTATATTTGACAATCTCCTCTCACGTTCGAAGAAAATCTGATGTGATTTTCTTGCACTCCCATTAAATATAAAATGTTTTGCTGCACCATATTTATAATTACTTTATTTGTAAGATTCCCTATGCTTCTGTTCAAAATCGGATAATGGAACATAATTTATAGATCATTTTATGATAAACAAAAAATATTCTAAACAAATCATTTACATTTAACTTCCTAAGGTCGCCTTTGAGATGTGCGAGATACATACATGCGATCCGACGTCACGCCCAAACTAGTCAAAATTAACCCAGGATCAAAATGGATAGTTAATTTTGTTGAATTATGAAAACTCTGAACTGTTTCAACATCCAGCTGATAATGTCATTCCACATTATATTACCCTTTCTCCCGTAATAAGACGCCTATACAATCAGCGCAGGAAATTTGACAGGAACATGGAGTACTTATTGATACTGTTCCATTTAATGGAAATCGAATAGACAGAAGTGGGAGTTAACTAAGTGATAAAACTAAAGAAATACATTGAACAACAATTACAAAATATTCCATTTTCAACAAAATTAATTACATAACATTTTTCGATATTACTTAAACAACGCAGATATTGAAATTGTTTATTTTGCCCTTTCTTGAAATCCGCACTCTGATCCAAATTTTAACCTAAATTTAAATATTGATCAAAAATTAATATACAACTATGCATAGACACACACACACACACACACACACAAACGCACACACACAGATATATATAGATATATATATATATATATATATATATATATATATATATATATATATATATATATATTTGAAGGGCTTCATTTTGATTTCTTGGTAGAATGCAAAAATAAATAAATAAAAAATGAATAAGACATAAGAACTTCTGTTAAATGCATATTTTCCAAATTTCAAGGGGTGGGTCTGAAAAGGAAAACCTCATTAACTGATCGTTTTCTTAAATAAAACAACAGAATTAATTTTTACAAGATACAAAGTTTAAATGAAGAGTGAAATATAAGTAAGCTAACAATTAAAAGAAAGTATTCATAGTATTTAAAGAAAGAGAAAAAAGGGAGGGAAGGAAAAAAATTGTAAATAGAAGACTGAAATAAAATATTAGGAAAGGGCATTTTATTTTAATAGACAAGCAAAGCATTTGTTTAATTTTATTTAACATTGCAATAATTAATAACCGTTTTATAACTGCATTGTTTTAATATTTGGAATATTATAAAGAATATAATATTTAATTATGTTTTAGATTATACTTTATTCACTTCACTTCGGGAGGGAATTGATTATATAATTTATTCACAATTGAATAAAACGGAGACACAACCATAATTATCAAAGATATTTTAAGAAATATAAAGTAAAATTATTTTATCTGGTAGTACAGGAGTCATTATGATGCCCAATAGACATGAAACTATTGTTCTTTTAATTGAGGTATTTTTGATATATTGCAATTCTAGTACTTCATATAAAAAAGCTAATAAAAGATTTGATCTTTATTAAGGAAAAATCCGCTTACTACGATTTAATTTCCTCTGGTAAACCACAAGTAAAATAGACGTATTAATATTCTATTGCCGAGTACTGCAAAAAGATGGAGGAAAAAAGGCACAAAAATCCTGGAACATTTAATCAAAGTTACGAGAACAATGGCAGGATCTCATTAATACAGCTATGAATATTTTAGTTGATTGTATTGTAAGAGGTTGCACAATGGAAGCTTTGTTTTAATACAGTTGAACAAAGCTTAAGTAAAGGGCAGCGACTGTTGAGGATCAAACTTAGACTAGATGAAATATCGCTTTTCCATTTTTACTGTTTCATTCCAGTCATTTAAAGACTGTACAGTATAGCATAAATGAAACACTTATTTTTGTTAAATACAGGCTAATCAGCTGACAATCAAACATTTCCTGGGATTACCTCCCCAGGAATCTACCCTTGTCCTAAGGCCGGTTAGTTTTGAAACTCTTTCTGAGAGGTAAATATTTCTGTTCGTCACTCTGATAAAAAATGATTCTTCAATATATATGGATTACTTAGATAACTCCCTAATGAATTATCTCATTTTATTATTTTGATAACTTCCATTTCATTTTTCCCTTATAATGATGGAATTCTGTATATACACTATACAAAATGAAACGATTTAAGCATTGGTTATAGCTTATAATTAAGGTTTTTATTATCCTGCAAGGTTTTTATATTCAGTTAAGAATAATTTCAAACTTGGAATTGTAAATGTCTAGGAGGACGAAACGTTAGGTCTTAAACAATAAATTGTCTTGGTGAGAACTTTAGATTATTTTTTAGTGCCTTAAAACACTTTTATGGGTCTCTGTCAGAATAATATGCAACTGATTTAACACAATACTTCTTAATAGCAAACCAATACTTCAACTTTTTATACACAAATCTATTTTTTAATGAAAATTCCCACTACAGCAATGTAGCGCATTCAAGATTAGACTTATGAATCATTGTACTCAAAATATTTATATTTTGCCTATCAACCTCATTTTCTATGCAGCTCATCGAAAATTGACATTTATACTTTTTTTTTTCATTTGATTTAAAGTCTTGACAGGTGTCACAAAATCTTTGGAGGGATTTGACTATTCATGTGTAGAAAATATACTAGTAGAACCCTTTGTGAATCGTCACTACTACTAATATTGCCCGAACACATTTGATATTCATAATTCCACTTATGACTAAGATTATAGTCATTTGACGTTTATAAGAATGCTGTTGTAGTGTGTCGAACCCAATCAAAAGAAAGTAGATTTCTGTATAAGTATTCTACTACACTGCCTGTTTTGAGTTACTGTAACCGCAATAAACTTCTTACGATGGAAAATGACTCCTTGTTTACTTTCCATCGATTGCTTCCTACCTGCCTCATTTTCTTCCACTGGTAGGATCGCGAATTGTTGTTCCTCTACCCCTGTTTCTGGTATTCGTACATCATGAATTTACGAATCACAGTATATCTTACAGCTGGTCCCGTCCAACCAAAAAGGTATTCTTTCCTCCAGAAGTAGTTTTTGTAGTAACGTTAAAAAATGTTTTGCCTATATCTACCGCATGTACTAAATATTTACTATTCCGGACTCCTTGACAGTCTTCCACCGTTTTCAGGTTCCAACACTATTAACGTCAGACAATATACTTGACATTCAAAAAGTTCGTTATCTCCCTAAACGACTTTTGGAACTAATGTATCAATTTTCTTAATGAAGAAGATCGGACAACTAACAATACTGATAGTAAATTATTCGTGTTTTTTTTTTATATATTTAAAGAATATGCATAATTTCCTTATTGGTTTCTGTAACATCTAGAAACATTTCATTCACGAGATGAACTTTTTTTCTCTATCAAGTGTGACTAAAAAGTATCATTGGTACCCACTTCATGCGGTATATCAGGAATATCTAATAAGTATCCTAAATCCTTCCCCCCTTACGCGAGTATCCTCCTTACGCCCTTCACATATATCCAAAAAGCGTTTTTAGTTTTTCTTCTCTTTTTCAAAACTGCTTTCAAACCTCCCCCAGTTTTGGAAGGATCTGTTCGACATATGTTGGAAGGGTTATTGCACTTCAATTTCTAGTCTTTCCTGATTGATTTTTAATATTACAATCAACGTCATGGCCATTATTGCTATGATATGACTCCAGTGGATGGTTGTAGAGGAGTATGGACAGACCTATTAAAAATTAAACCGTGTCGGCTAATATTATTAAAAAAGCCCGTGACGTGCTGCGTAACTAAGTGAATTTCCCACGTAAAGTTATACTACAGAGAAATCTCCATACGAGTGCCAAACAGTTATGGAAACGGCCGAACTAGCTTTCGGATAGAAGCGACCATAGCTCGTCCGTTACACTTAATATGCAAATATCTCGAATAATATTCAAGATGGAGAATAAATGTATATAACAATATTTATAGTAAATTTAATTTCGAATAATATTGGTCGAATAATATTGATCCGACGTACAGTAACGGAGATATTTTCGAAATTCGCCCCTCTAAACCCTTCCTCCCACCGGGCCGATTTCAGCCGTTAAAGGCCTCGATCTTCCTTTTAATATAAAACCATTAAATACCGAGTATGGTAACGATTAAACAAAAACTGCGACCACTAGAGTGTTAACAGACACATATATATATATATATATATATATATATATATATATATATATATAGTTTTGAACGGACCTCATTTTCGTCATTTCCTGGGTAGGATCGATGGACATTTGAAGAAATTTTTCGAAAATCGCGTCATGAGTACGACCTCAATAGCTGATTTCCCTTAAGGGAATTCTGCTAAAATGTGCAGGGATTATGAGAGAGAAGAGTGGAGAGCGTGTTAGAGATATATATTTGTGAGGGGTGCCCTAGGGATGCTGGGGGTGGGTATCTCTTCCTGGACTCGGAGTGTTGGGTTACTCTGTCAGGTCGAGTTGCTCCTCCCACCACCAGTACAACTCTCTACCGATTCGTTTCCTCTCTCCTCAATAATATTTCCTCTCTCATTCCTCAAACAAACAATATTAAAAATAAAAAGTGAAGTTTAGTATTAGACAAATCTACATATTGGTAACACAACACCACCGTGAATAAAACAAATAGTAATAAGAATCTCCCGAGGGGAAGCCATTGAAATGTAAGCAAACAGGCCTGTTAATAATTGCTGAAATATATCAGAATATAACAAATTAATTTTATTTAGAACTACTTACTATATCTAGTACTGTAATTTATAATGAATAATTGTTATCTCAATCAATCAAATTTTAGTAGTCTTAAGACCGGGGAGGGAAGGAGGGAGTCACGAGAACAAATTTACATGTCCCTCTTAGAATAAAGGTCTCTTGAATGCCATATTTGGTATTTAAGATTCGAATATTACGGTTTATTATTTAACAGAGTATTTTTTAACGTAACATAAGTAGATGTGCTAATTAGTGGTTTGCAAATATCTCTGTTGATATTCAAGATAGATAATAAATGTATATAAGGACATTTACTATAGGGCAGATTGAATACAATTTTTCGATCCGAATCATATTTACGTAGATATTTCGAATTTTCGAAAATCTCCCTCTCTAAACCCCCCCCCTCCCCCTGTCCCGATTTCGGCCGTTAACAAACTTGATCTATATTTTTACATAAAACGACTAAATACCGAGTTTGGTAACAATTAAACAATAATTGCGACCGCTAGAGCTCTAACACACAAATATATATATATATATATATATATATATATATATATATATATATATATATAGTTTTGAACGGTCTAATCTCCTATCATCAGCCTCATATCGTCATCTCCTAGGTATGATCGATGGCCATTTGAAGAAAAAATTAAAAAAAATCATTTACCTTTGAAAATAGAAAGGAAATAGCTAAACCCTTCGGGAAATCTGCTAAAATCAATATTCTAAATATCTCTCTTTCTTCCTTGTTTTTTTTATAATATTCTAGTTTGTGTGTATCTGTTGGTATACGTATATAGGTATGCATGAGACTTTCTTTTAGTTTTAAATTAGTTTATATGTTGAGCTCAACCTTTGAACTATTATTTTAACTTTGACTAGTGTTAGCACATTTCCCTCAGCGGAAATCAGTTTTTGAGTTGTACTCATTTCTTCAAATATCCTTCGATCCTACTGAGGAGATAACGAAAATGAGGTCTGACAAAATTATATATATATATATATATATATATATATATATATATATATATATATATATATATATATAGCTTGTTAATGCTATAGCTGTCGCAATTTTTATCTGATCGTTACTAAACTCGATATTTAAACATTTTAGTGAAACATTAATTTTTTTTAAAGTATCTATATATTTGAAATAAATAAATGAAATTAAATTCCATTTTGATCTCAAATCAAAGTCTTGAGTGCACTGGACTAAGCATTATTGCTTACCAAAAAAAAAATAATAATTTATTTTGAATATTTAATCAATCGAATTTAGAACAAGGTGTGAATCAGTTAGGTATTGATTTGGAAAACTGGTATAGTCTGAAACTTTTCACATCCCAATCTCACAATTTTGGTCTCGGATTTGAATGTGAGCCAAGTTTTGCCTTTAATAATACATTTAATATTTAATAAACTAGTCACAGCCTTAAGTTGAATTTAATCAAAAGGTTTGTTTCTAAAAACGAATTCAAGCGGATAATATAAAAGGGATATTTCAGTACTCCCTTCCAAAAAATGCTGTTTCTCATATTAAATTCTTATTTTTTATTTACACCTCACATTTTTGAGAGACCTCAGTTAAGCTTATACCTATGCTTTAATGAGGGTATTTTAGTGTTCCCTTCCAAAACACAAATTGTTTTTTTTGAATACTCTAGAGGCGAAGGGAAAACAAAATTAAAATAGTATTTTAAATATCAAAGAGTAAAAGCTGCCCACCAGTCGAGTACTCTGATCTGCAGTATTTATATAAACAAGTTTCTCCGAGGGAAGGGTTGAACGGTAGGACGGTTGGAACTAAACTTCTGCTATTTGTATTATAATTATGTATTCCTCAATCGTTTTCCATCAAACATAAATATATTGATTAGTATTGAATAATCAACATCCCGGAAACTAATTTTTTGGCAGATCCTTGCTTGTAAACGATATTTGCCAGTTCTCAGCATGTTCAAAGAGTTAGTTACATTTTAGAAGGCATTCCTTGTGATAGACCACCGAAATTTAACGTTCAGTATTACACTATACCAAATTCTGATTTGATATTAGGATTTTTAATTAGCAATTATACAAGTTTATAAAGTTTTTATTTCTACCTCACTGCTATTTAAACTTATTTCGTTTATTTATTAATGAGCTCCGCAACTCTAGATACTTCGATCTTCTTATGGGGGGAGGAAGAGTAAACAAAAAATGTAACTAAAAAAATATCATAATGAACAAAAAGTCCGTCACGAATGGGCTGCCTAAACTAAGCAGATTTCCCACGTGAAGGTTTACAATAGACAAATCTACATACTGGTATCACCACCGTGAATATGGAAACAGTAATGAGAAATCTTTCAGTCTATTATATTTTAATCACCGCCACAAACGGAAAGCGTCTAAATTGTTAACAAACAGGTCAGCCAACCTCTCAGGGCTAAATAGATTGAGAAAATTATTCTAGACCAGAAAGAAAAACAATTACTGAATATGACATATTAATTTTATTGACAACTATTTACTATAGCTAGTATTTATAATGAATCAGAATATTTTTTTATCTCAATCACTCAAATTAGAATTTAAGAATAAAATAAGACAGAGTGGGACCCTCCGGTCTACGGAACGTATTTGCATATATCTCTCAAAGTAAAAGTTCAATGAATACAATATTCGGTATTTTACCATTGAATAAAATGTTATTATTAATATGACATGTGTAGGAGTTGGGGTTCACTGAAGGATAAAAACAAAAAAAAAAGGAAATATCATGGGTGATAATTAAGGTAGTTAGTTACTGAGAACCGAAAACTTTAAAATCCAAATATCTCCGTTAATCTTCATGATAACTCCCATTTATTCCGATTTCCCGAAAAACCGTCCCTCACACCTGGACCAGTTGATTGGGAATCCTTTCAAACGTACATTGACAAGAATCTTGACTTAAACATCTCTCTAAAAACGGAAACAGAGATAGACGATGCAGTACAATATATAACAGTTACAATTCAAAAATCCCTTTACTACTCGACTCAAACAAAACCACGCTCAAACGCAATACCAAAAGAGACATACCTTCCATCACATTTACGAACTCTACTCCAAGAAAAAAGACAAGCACGACGAATATGGCAAAACACTAGGTATCCTTCTGACAAGACAAAGCTGAACCAACTAACCAGAAAACTCAAAACAGAACTAACAAAGTACTACAATGATTGTTTTAACTCATACACCAAGAACCTTAACACTACAGATAACTCCTTATGGACAGCCACCAAACGCCTTCTCTCCTATAAATCCTCCCGTCTTCCCATACGTCGAGAGGATGGCACCTGGGCCAAGTCTGACTAAGATGTAGCAACAACGTTTGGTCAACACTTGGCCAAGGTTTTTACTCCTCACGACGATATCCAAGACCCCCGCCATTCTTCCTTTGTCGCCAATCAACTGGACATTCCTCTTCCCTTATCGATTCCTCCTCCTGCATTCAATCCCTCTGAAGTTATTAATATCATTAAAAAACTCCCTTCCAACAAGGCACCAGGTTATGACCTTATTACCTCTCGCATCCTCAAAAATCTCCCGAAAAAAGCTGTCCTCTTTCTCACTTATATCTATAATGCTGTCCTCAGAACCACCTACTTCCCTCTACTCTGGAAATTCTCCGTCATCCATATGATCCCTAAACCTAGAAAACCGTCACAACTCCCTTCTTCCTATCGTCCCATTGCACTCCTTCCCATAATGGGAAAAATCCTTGAAAAACTCATCCTCAAACGTCTATATCCCCTCCTTGACCCCATACTTCCTCCCCATCAATTTGGTTTCCGACAATCCCACTCCACAGTCCAGCAATGCCACAGAATAGTTGATATTATCGCTTCCTCATTCGAAAACAAGAAGTAATAATAAACTAAAAATAAATAAACAAATAATATTTTTTATCTTAGAGATAAAATGTCTAATGTCTAGAACTCGACCCACGACAGTTGTATTTATTCAGTACTCTTTGAAGCTACCTATTTCAGAGATGACTAATTTCAGTATATTTATCTGGATGCTGACCTAAACAAACTCGACACATACGTTAGTGGTTTGAAGAAGAGGCAAATAATTCCGTCCATTTATTCTACCTTTGAGGAGGTTACTCCTACTAAAAACAAACACTTCTAAATTATGAAAGGACTCAAAACCCCGTCCGTAAATAATATTATTTTTACTTCCTTGTACAATGGGGTATTCTAATATCCAAAATTACACAATTTTGACATTTTCGTCCGTACCATATATATTAAACAGCTCAAAAATGGACTAGCCGTAGAATGGTGTATTTTCTTATTTATGATTGTTGTAATATCTATTGTCGTTGGGAACCTCACATTTTCATTGAAAGTGACAAATTTCAGGAAGAATGAGAGAAAAATAAAAAATTGTCTAAAAACAGAGATATATAAGATATGTATGTTTAAGACATTTTTTGCATATGATAATAAGATTTATAAATTATGTTTCATACTTTTTGATCTGATTCTTTGAAACGGATGTATTTTATTTCAAGTTAAATTATTTTAAATGAACAGCAGGAAAACATTATATATTGTTGCGAAAATTAAATACAGGAATGATTAGCAGTGAGAGTTGCGTATTTGGGAAGTGCGATGTAGATCAAAAAATCCGACAGAGGGTCTAGCTCCTACTAGTCCCTTCCAGTCCAGACTTCGAAGGGTCCAGCCAATTCCCCTTTGATGGATGCCAACGACCTATATAAAGAACCGGCCAGCCACGAGCTAGTGAGTTTCTTCTCAAGTGCTCATATGTGCGTTCGGTGCTACAGAGTGACTTAGTGCAGTGCGGTAAAGTGCTTTTATAAGAAGAACAGTGTTGTGCCGTGACTGCAAGAACAGTTTAGTGCCGTGTTTAAGACAGTGCAGTACCGCAAAGTAAAGGACAGTGCAGTGCCATCTTTTTGTGAATTTCAGTGACCGTGAGTGAATTATTGGACTGTATAATCTGAAGAACAGTGGCGCTATCAGTGCATTCTGTGAGCAGTAATTAAGAACAATTAACCAAGCGTATTGTGCAATGTTAAATAAATTATGCAGTGATAAAAACTGTGAAGCTTGTGTATATTTAATTTTGAAATCCAAAAGAACTCTTATAAACAACGTTTATTACTGATTTTATAATAAAACGTAACAATATGTCTTATTTCATAGAAGTAAAATAATGCCTATAGCATTATAATAATGGCGTTATCATCAAGCAAATAATCCATTATAAATTATATGATATCATTGATTACTTTGGACGTTTGATGTGAAATAACGATCTCAGGCTCAGTCCAAAAATGAAAAAAAAAATATAAGAATTCAGTGTTGATTCAGTTACATAATAGATGAAAGATGAACCTGTCTGTTTTAGCAAATTTCCCCTAAGGGAAATCAGCTATTGAGGTCGTACCCATGACGCGATTTTAAAATTTTTTCTTCAAATGTCCATCGATCCTACCTAGGAGAAAATGAGGTCCGTCCAAACCTCATGTCAGAAGTCTCATGCGGGAGCGGAAGATGAAAGGAGCCTTACCAGTTAATTGAGTTTACTTATTTCCCGTCTGGCATTACTGGAAGTGATTTCCAGTGAGATTCACTATTACAAATATAATCTTACGTGCAAAACTTTGCCTAAACTATATGAGCTCGGATTGGCTTTTGAAAGGAAATATATTCATTATAGATGGTATTTAATTGTAATAAACGCTACCCATGATTATGGTTTGAATTATTGAAAGTCCGTCACGCAGGGGCTGCGTAAACTAAGCAGATTTCCCACGTGAAGTTTTACAATAGGGAAATCTGCCTAATAACAACTGTAGTAGTAAGAAACCTCTAAACCTAAAACATTATTTAGGGCGTAACAACCCAATAGTTTCTAGCCCCAAAAAACAGTTGACCTAACCTCTAAACCTATTCACGAGGGGCGAAGTTATAGAAACGGCCGCCAGAGCTCTCGCCGGAAAGTTCGAACATAGCCTACTGGTGACCAGTATCACGCAGAATACAAATGCAAATATCTCGGTTAATATTCAAGATACAGAATAAATGAATAGAACAATATTTATAGTAAATTTAATTTGCAATAAGATTTATTCTATACAATTTTTCGATCCGACGCATAATAACGGAGATATTTTAAATTTTCAAAAATCCCCCCCTCTAAACCCCCCCTCCCACTGGTCCGATTTCAGCCATTAACGAACTTGATCTTCCTTTTTACATAAAACGATTAAATTCCGAGTTTTGTAAAGATCAAACAAGAATTGCGACCGCTAGAGCGTTAACAGACAAATATATATATATATATATATATATATATATATATATATATATATATATATATATATATATATATATATATATAGATATATATATATATATATAATTTTGAACGGACCTCATTTTCTTCATCTCCTGGGTAGGATCGATGGACATTTGAAGAAATTTTTCGAAACTCGCATCATGAGTACGACCTCAATAGCTGATTTCCCTTAAGGGAAATCTGCTAAAAAACGGTGAGTCAAAAAGTGTAGAGGGATAGATTAGGAACACATTTTCATTTATCCTCAAAAACTAAAATTTCTATTCTATTAATCCCTAAAAGTTACCCTTCAGGGAAAATCGGAAAATCATTCCGTCGTGGAGGGAAGTGTATTTGTACACATTGCAGTCTTACTATCAAAGTACCATCATTAGTCAGTCAAGCATGATTTCCCGGGCATCGCCGGGTACCTTAGCTAGTATTGTATATATATATATATATATATATATATATATATATATATATATATATATATATATATATATATATATTTGACTGTTACCGCTCTAGCGGTCGCAATTATTGTTTAATCGTTACCAAACTCGATATTTAGTCGTTTTATGTAAAAAGAAAGATCAAGTTCGTTAACGGATGAAATCGGACCAGGGAGAGGGGGAGTTTAGAGGGGGGGATTTTCGAAAATTCGAAATGCCTCCGTTACTGAACTTCGGATCGAACAGTTGTATGGAACTAATCTTATTGCATATTACATGTACTATAAATATTGTTACATACACTTATTCTCTATATTCAATATTAACCGAGATATTTGCATTTTTCAGCAAATCCCCACTTCTGCTCATGTTGCATAAACAACACTCTATTATATAATAAACCACATTATTCGAAGCTTAAATACCAAATATGTTATTCAAGAGACCTTTATTATACGAGATACATGCAAATATGTCTTGTTGTCGCCCGCCCCCCCACCGTCTTAAGGACTTTTTTAATGTTAGGCTCCTTTTCCAATATAGGATTTGTAGGTCTAAGTAGTTAAACACACATAGAATCAGAATATCATGAATTACCTACTTACAATGGATTAAATATTACGTACGAACAGTAATAAAGGGAGGATCTGGTGGGATTATTTTAATTCTTCAGGCTACAGTGATATCTTCATTGCTCCTAGAAATACTACGAATGTTAATTTGTTTGTTATTTTGCCAAGGAATGCTGCGGGCTGAGAAGAAAGGAAGATGAAATGAAGTTTGACTGAGACCTAGCGTTAAAGTCGTGAGAATGGCGGAAACGAGAGAAAGAGAGAGAGAGAGAGAGAGAGAGAGAGAGAGAGAGAGAGAGAGAGAGAGAGAGAGAGAGAGAGAGAGAGAGAGAGAGAGAGAGAGAGAGAGAGAGAGAGAGAGAGAGAGAGAGAGAGAGAGAGAAGGAGAACTTCGAATAGGGAATTAAATAATCCTTTATTCAGGAGGCCATGCCGAAGATAATGCACGATGTGGAGAGGTGTTCCGCGTCAGATGTGAAATTTCACGAAATATGAAATATGCAGCTGGGAGAGAGCTTTGTGGATTAGGGTATGAGTAGGTGGCGCAGAACACTGTGTAGCATCTACTAACAGCTTCAGGATTAAGTTGTAGGATACAGCAATCAACTGTCACATCTTCTTCTATCTCTGCTTGTTCATTTATAGGCTTATTTTTTATAGAGTTTGGTAACTCTCGTATTGTTCTTGAGTGTGTTTCTTAAAGTCGCAGGACGAACTCCGAATAGGGTAATAAATACTCGTTGCGTACCACATTATATCTGCAATGGTACTACATGAAATATTCAGCTTGCTCTGGAAAAAGACTTGTATCTGACAACATGGAATAAGCAGGCACAGTTTAAGGAACCCACCTTACAGGGTTTAGTAAGATATAGTACCCAGCTGTAGCGGCTTGAAATTCAACAGGTTTCTCGTGTAAATTAATTAAGGTTATTCCAAGTGATTCCTCATTCATTTATTCCTACAATAATTGCATTTCGTGATTTAGCGACGAATCAATTTAATTCCTATAATCACTTTATTTACGTAAGTATGCTCATTTCTGCAAATATTTTCAGTATTGCCTACATTATAATTTTTTTGAAAATGTTGTTATGTTTCAAGTAGTGTAATACGCGGTCTATCTTGCTACGGCCATGTAGTAATTCAGTCAAAGTGTATGGTAGATCTATGTTGGTCCTAAGATAGCAGTCAATTAGTATATGTTTTATAGTAAGTCTACAGTTACAGTGTTGGCAGTAGGGTTCGTCTTCTCCAGTAGGTAAGTTTGAGCCCGTCGTGAATGGTCAATTCTTAACCTCCTTAAAACTACTTCTCTCCCTCATTCCTAAGAATAGTAGATTGGCATAGTATAGCGCTTGCTGATAAAGTTCATTCCCGAAATAAATATATATAAAATTTCAGTCAACTTAAGGCATTCTTATGGCACACTAATAAATTTCATTTTGTGACCGGAAGCTGGAAATCAGAATTTCGGATTTCATAAATTTAATCAACATATTAGAACTGAAAAATTCGAAATAAATGCAACATGTGGAGCGAGGACGAGACGATTTAGATAATAAAATATTCCAAAAGAGTCTTTTATACATCTGGGAAGAATGGTAATGGAAAGCCTAAACATATAATGCGATGTTAGACTTAGAATAAAAGAAGAGGCCAAACTGATATTATAAGGTCACAAGAGAAGAGAAGAGTTTCTTATCTAGGCAAAAAGGCCCAAATGGATAATATTCCGATTTGTTTAAGAGCCACACGGATGGGGAATCAGACGTAAAGCACACCTAATGAAGTTTAACGAAAACCAAAGACAGACAATCTGTGTTCTCATAAAAGGCAGATTCCGGTCAGTCCGGCCATTATGAAGAATATCTACATCTGGTGGAAGTACGAGAATCCTCAGAAACCTTGGTCAGATGGGTATTGTCAAAAATATTGCCTGCAGAGATAACTAATAATCAAGTTATTCCCATTATTCGTCATTTCCAACTTATTCAGGGGAGCATTTTAGTAACCTTCTCTTAGACAACAGATCCTAGGATCTAATATTATCAAATTAGTTTTTTCACAGTAATCTGTAAATATATTCCCTCTCTCTATCTCTCTCTCTCTCTCTCTCTCTCTCTCTCTCTCTCTCTCTCTCTCTCTCTCTCTCTCTCCCTCTCTCTCTCTCTCATCTTGTTTAGGGCCCTAACATTTTACATTTAAAGGTTTAACATAAAAACAAGTTTCTCTGAAATAGGACCAAAAAGAGAGTGAGTGGGGGGGGGGAGTTTAAAGAACATAATCCATTCTTATAATGTTTTACATAGTTCCTACACATTGTATTCGTTTGTCCTAATCGTTATATTTTCATTTTCAGATAAAATGTTGGATCAAACAATTAAAAGTCAATATTTATTCGAATGGTGTTGAGTTTAGTAATACCATCGTATTAGAAGCATAGGAATTTCGTATAGAATACAGTAGATAAACATTTGTTTTCATATATTATACACGATATTATTACATTCCAATGTGCGAGTAAAGCAAGGGTTTTTAATATAGCACTATCTCATTCTCTTCTTTGATCAACTACTATTTGCACTGAAATTAAAATTACTTTTTGTTTTGATTTCTCTTTCCGTTTGGATTTCCCATTAGCTAAAATAAAATACAAATTAAATTAGCCTCAGTTTTAGTACTACACTATACAGCCCGATTAATGTCATTATAATTCCAGAAATCATGTTTACCTTCTTTTAGACTGGTCACAATGAAGTATCTGCCAGATGATCAATCTTTCATAATTTAATATAAATAAATAAAGAAAGATTGAACCCTGTTCATCAAATCGACTAGCCTTCATTTACTTGGAAACTCCTTGATTTCATAGTGCCAAAGTTTAGTGCTTTGAAATAATTGACCCAGGTTTTGATAACTTTCAATGATTTGTTCCCTAGAAAAAGTGATATTTAAAAATTGTATGTAACACGAAACATAAAGATTCTTTACGGGTAAAAAGAGAAGTGAAATTATAGAGCGCTGGTTAAATAAGTTAATATGAGTGGATCGAGTAATGCTACGTAACAATCTCGTTGAAATTATTATGCAAATGATTTACACGTTTTAATGTAACTTAAAATTTAGCGGATTCTTTAGGAAACATCTCACTCGTGGAATTTTCAAATAAAAAACGGTGTTATTAAATATCTCAAAACCAAACTAATCTTCAAGTCGTGTTTCCTCAGGATTTTAATATTGGAGAATTAGAGAATAGAATGTGAAGTGATATTATCGAGCCATTCCAGGACGTGAGTAATCTGCTTAGCTGGGCTCTTTATGTGAGTTGAAAAGTTGTTTTTTTTTTTTGTGTGTTTTTTTTTAATTTTCTAAGAATCTTCAGAGAAATCAAAAGCTAGAAACAAAAATATTACAGCTTCTAACCTCCATGTATCCATCTTTTCCTACAATCCATCAATCCGCCTGATTTTCATGTTGCTCTCTCCTGTAGTACCATATATCATATTCTAAGCTGCCTACGGGTCCAACCTTTCCATATGTCCCAACAGCTGTAGTCTGAAAAGATTATGTGAGTTGTTTCCAAAGCCGGTATTGGCCCTGATGTACCAGTTGTGCACCTCTTTGACAGCTCCAATGTAATCTTCGTGAGGTACTCCATTAAAAAACCAGCTGATGGAATCTGGAACACAATAAAATTAGATTTGAGTTTTCTGAGTTTGAATATTCTTCCAGTAATACCTTTACACATCACTGTGGCCCATACATTTTTGTTGTTTTGATGAATTTGGGCCTCACTGATTTATGAACCACGGTGATTATTGGCATTGCAGTAAAATGTTTGTTAAGTGACTAGCAATAGCATTTGTTTGAAACAAACATAAATCTGTTTGTAGTTTTGTGCTTGTACTTTATAAATTATTAATTCAGTATATATTAGTTACTTTTGTATAAATAGTTCCTATGCTTTATGAAAGTTGAAACAGCCGATTAGATGAGCCTTGAAGATTTAGGTTAATGTCGGTGGAGAAATTCCAAGTAGATCCTTTTTTAAGGTTGGTTTACTGCTTTCTTTACGACCTTCTCCTCATGAGTCGTAAACTAATGCAGTTTCCAGCTGCATATCCTATCTGCTTTCATATGCCGCTTAGATATCCCCTTATATGGACCATTTCGGCTCCCTTATGACCAATGCGCCATACCGTCTTATCCTATTCCGGCTTGAGTAATTTTTCATTTATCTCTTTAATTATACTTACTGATAGCTTAGAATAGAAGTTTTAATATGCCGTAGAAATTAATACAGAGAAATTTATATTTTGTTTAGAGACATATGTTCAAAAACCAGTACTATATGCTTTGAAGAGGTGTACGCTGTCGATGACGCAGGGTCAACGAGCTACGCGCACATCATTGCCTTCAAAGAAAATTGTGAACTTGCCTATATCCTGGACCCAACGATGAGATCAGATAGTAACGACCCAGATCAAGCGGAGAAGATCCACGAGGAAAGGAAAAATATATATATATATATATATATATATATATATATATATATATATATATATATATAGGAAAATGTATGGGAATTGTATTAAATTTTACTCTGAGAAATTCAGGGAAACATTTGGTGAGCGGGATTTTCTGGTGATAGGCTTGTGGTTTGGTGCCCAGGTAACGTCCCTGAGCATACCCAGAAATATTTTGACGAGGTTGGAATAGACAAGAAAGTTCTTCAAACCTTGGTCAAGGGTATCATTATTGATACTTTAGGGATTATTTCCCACAATATATTTTAACTTTAACTTTGACCAGTGATCTTATTATAGATCGATGGATCATGTTATTCTAATAATAGAGTTTGTTAATTTATATCTAGTGACATACATCTTTTAGGTTGCTGACCGTGTTAAAATATTTTAGTTATTTATCTGACTAGATTCAATATGTATTTTTTACTTAGTATTTGTATTGTCCTAGGGATTGATTTTAGTCGCTTCAGCATCTCAATGTAATTGAACAGCCCCAATAACTGTATAGAACTTTATACAACAAAGTGATTCTTCAGTCAAGAGATCATCCATAAAATATTTCCATTTTAAAAATTTGTATTTTTGTTGTGAATGATCTGAATAATTAATTATCGTAGAAACGTATAAAAAACGTCTCTCTATAAGTAGAAGTCCTTTTAAAGCAAAAGTTTATCTGGTAATGGTCCGTGAAAGAATGAGGTCATTAATATTGTTGAGAAAAACTGCGTACTTGAAAAATTACACAGAGTTAATCACGTATTTAAGAAGTACGATGTAAATGAAAGCAACCGACCGATGGCACCAGGAATGTTCTAGGCCGTGCCAATTTGGAATCGGAGCTCAGGTTGCTCGTGCGAGTTAGTGCGTTGGTCCTAATCTGACGTGGTAGACCAAGAGTGCCGGGCTCGATTCCCGCCCTGGGCAGTAGAAGTTTATTTAGTGTCGGTCTCGCTAAATAAACTCCTTGAGCCCACCTGAAAAGCTAGAAAAGGGTGGTAACCTGTAGATAACCCGTCCCGATCAGCCTAGTAGCATAAAGTGGACGTAAATAATAATAATAATAATAATAATTTGGAACCTGGACCAGACTCGGCCCTTTTCCTTTGAACCCGCCACCCGTCTATAGAAGAGACCCCGACAGTTTATTTGTACTTAGTTCTCTTCTAGTCAATAACAGTACATTCAGTGCAGCTTTAGTGCATTTTAGCTTCAGTGCGGTACAGTGTTTTAACTGCCGTGTTTCTGTGAAGATCAGTACAGTGCCGTGTTTTAGGTGAATAACAATTTAGTGCCGTGTTTATGTGAATATCAGTGCAGTGCCGTATTTGTGTGAATATCAGTGCAGTGCCCTGATTTTTGATCTTCAATGCTGCGCATGATCGTGAGTTATGGTACTGTCCAATATGAAGTAATCAGTGCATACTGTGAATAGTACTTACGTTTGTAGTGTTTTGGCTAACACATTGTGCAGTGATAAAGACTCTAATAATCAATGTTAAGTATTTTAGAATATTATCAATCACCTATTGAGGTCGTACTCATGACGCGATTTTCGAAATTTATCTTCAAATCCATCGATCCTACCTAGGAGATGAGGTCCGTTCAAAACTGTATATATATATTTGTCTGTTACCGCTCTAGCGGTCGCTATTTTTGTTTAATCGTCACCTAACTCGGTATTTAATCGATTTATGTAAAAAGAACGATCAAGTTCGTTAACGGCTGAAATCGGACCAGTGGGAGGGAGGGGGTTTCGAAAATTCGAAATATCCCCGTTACCATACGTCGGATGAAAAAATTGTTTAGAACCAATCTTATTGTAAATTAAATTGGCTATAAATATTGTTCTATACATTTACTCTCTATCTTGAATATTAACCGAGATATTTGAATTTTTATTAAAGTTGGGCCGATAAAGGATGACTGAGTTTCCCGCCAAAAGCTAGTTTCCGTAACTGTTCGGAACTCCTATGGAGATGCCTCTATTGTGTAACTTTACGTGAGAAATCTGATTAGTTTACGCAGCCCCTGCGTGACGGATTTTTTGTAATATACGTAACAATATTTTTTAATGTTTTGTGTATCGCAGTTTTAGCGATTCAACCTTAATAACAATTATACATAAACTATCAATATTAAAATAATTTGAAGACTGTTTAAAATTACGGAACTTTTTAACCTTTATAATCGTGTAACAAGATTAATCATTTTTTGTAATAAGAAACTAATAAATAGAATATTTGAGCCTAATTCCCAAAGTTGAAAATTGTTGTCTGAATATCTACTTTCAGCGCCATGTCTAAATGTAGTTGACTCATGATGATGATGATAAGGGCACTCAGTTTACGTCGCTCAAACACTCTTGATGGTAGGCTCGAAGCGACTCCTGCTACGATAGCAGAGTAGCCAACAGAACGGAACTAATAGCAATCGGCCAGGGTTGCCAACCTCTTTCCAATAATATCACTAAATTTATTAGGCTTCCTAGGCCTCCCTTCTCTTTCCCTTTATATGGAACACATGAACAACACGATATTAGGAAATATTGGATAAGTTTCAACATATTCGATCTATTCAAGATATTAACATAACTGAACTCAATAATTTCCCATCTTTACATGTCTGTGTGTTGCTGTTTTTATATCGTATAAAAAAAGGTTGTAATAATAAATTTTAGCATCGGCTACTGAGGTCGTACTCATGACGCAATTTTCGAAATGTTTCTTCAAATGTCCATCGACCCTACCTAGTAGATGAAAAAGTCCATCACGCAGGGACTGCGTAAACTAAGCGGATTTCCCACGTGAAGTTATACAATAGAGAAATCTGCATACGAGAGCCAAACAGTTACGGCAAAGGGCCGAACTAGCTTTTGACGGGTATTTCAAAAATCCGTTATCATCCCAAATTTAATAAAAATGCAAATATCTCGGTTAATATTCAAGATAGGGAATAAATGTTTATAACAATATTTATAGTAAATTTAATTGTCAATAAGATTGATTCTGTACAATTTTTCAATCCGACGTATAGTAACGGAGATATTTCGAATTTTCGAAAATCCTCCTCATATATATATATATATATATATATATAGATATATATATATAGATGTATATATACAGTTTTGAACGGGTCTCATTTTCGTCATCTACTAGGTAGGATCGATGGACATTTGAAGAAAAATTTCGAAAATTCCGTCATGAGTACAACCTCAATAGCTGATTTCCCTTAAGGGAAATCTGCTAAAAGAGGTCCGTTCATTACATATATATATATTTGTCTGTTACCGCTTTAGCGGTCGCAATTTTTGTTTGATGGTTACCAAACTCGATATTTAATCGTTTTATGTAAAACGAAAGATCAAGTTCGTTAACGGCTGAAATCGGACCAGAGGAAGGGTTTAGAGAGGGATTATTTTGAAAATTCTCGAAATATCTCCATCACTATACGTCGAATCGACAAAGTGCATAAATTATATCTTATTGCAAATAAAATTTAAAATAAATATTGTTATATACATTTATTCTTTATTTTGAATATTAACATAGATATTTGAATATTGTTTTCCAGAGACCTTTATTACACGAGATACATGCAAATATGTACTTGCGACCCCCCCCCCTCCCCTCTTAAATTCTTGGACTACTAAAATTTAATTGATTGAGATAAAAATTATTCTGATTCATTACAAATTACAGTATACGATATAGTACATAGTTTTCAATAAAATTAATATTATATTCTGATATGTTTCAATTATTAGCAGATTTCCGTTTAGGGAAATCAGCTATTGAGGTCTTACTCATGACGCGAGTTGTGAAAAACTTCCTCAAATGTTCATCGGTCCTACCTAGGAGATGAGGTCCGTTCAAAACTGTATATATATATATATATATATATATATATATATATAACCGTAACTATTCGCCCCTGGTGAAGAGGTCTAGAGATACCTTCCTACTACTGTTATTATTTGGCAGATTTCTCTATTGTATAACTTCACGTGGGAAATCTGCTTAGTTTACGTAGCCCTTGAATGACTGACTTTTTAAATTCTTTCACTTGGAAAAACAATTCCAGTGTTAAGATATTATTTGTAACGAGTCATTTTCTACATAAATATGCCAACAATTATAGGTAATATTTGCTTATCACGGCACCATACTGATTGTCAGTGCTGACTATATGATCATTCTAGAGGATGTTTGAAATTTGGTGCTTTTTCAAAATTTAGACACCAGCGAGGCACTTGATGTTTGCACTCAGAAAATATGACAACAATTACAAAATGACGACGGGAATAGGAAGACATTGGAGACACACAATCAAGGTCTCTTATAGATTGTACTTATCAATATGACATCTTCAGAGAATTGTTGACAGGTCATCTGTAATAGGAACAATTTTCAAACAAATACGTTATCAATGCCCTCATAATGATTCTTGTGGTTCAAGTAATTTAATCCTACTTAAGGTAACAACTTCGTACTTTGGTTTTAATCCACTGCTTTGCTCCTCTGGGCTCTATATAGCACCCAACTCTAGGAAGCAATTCCCCTCCAACCTGCCTCTGTATTTTCTTTCGACCACTGCTTCGTTAAGTAGGATTGATAGTAAATCTCCTGAACTGTAACAGTATCACTCCTTTCATTTACTTAATTGCATTGGTTGATCACGATGCAATGTGTAAGCAGAATTTTCTCAGTTATATACACAACTTTAACGTGATGCTAAGAACTCCATTATTTTGTCAAAATAATGAAATTATCGCATACGAAGTAAACCAGAACTACGAATGAGTTTTTCATAGTATAAGAAATTCTTGGCTTTTAAAATATTTCTCAAGTTTGAATATGTGATTATATAGATATATCACATATTTTAAACCTTGTTTTTAATTTTAATTTATAGCAAGCCGTTTCTTTTTTTAGCATGGTAGATGTTTCTTAAAAGTAAGAAAACAAATTTACAAAATAATAATGTACTAAAAAAAATAATAATGCAATAAAAAAAGAAATGTTTAGGAGATGATACACTTCTTACCTCTGGAATTGAGCAGTTTCACATAATGGAGTAGCACCAGATGAATATATAATATATTTTAATATTAACTATTCTCATTATATACCCGGGACTCACACTTTCAATCCATTCCACGGTACTTATAACATATTTTCCTACTAACTGTTTTCTCCATATATCCAGGGGAAAGTACTTTCAATCCATCCCATAGGACTTACAACAAATTTCCCTATTAATTATTCTCATCATATGTCAAGAGATATATTATTTCAATCGATCTCACGGGACTCATAAAAGGTTTTCCTAATAACTATTCTTTCCATAAATCCAGGGGGAAATACTTTCAATCCATCCCACGAGTGATAAAATATATTTTCATATTAAATATTCTCATTATATATCCAGGGTGAAAGTACTTTCTATCCACTCCACGGGACTTACAACAAATTTCCCTTTTAACTATTCTCACCTTATGCGAAGAGAAATATTCTTTCAATCCATTTCACGGAACTCATAACACGTTTTTCTATTAACTATTCTCACCTTTTGCGAATAGAAATATTCTTTCAATCCATATCGTGGGACTTACAATATATTTTCCTATTAACTATTCTCGCCATATATCCAGGGGAAAGTGCTTTCAATACACCCCAAGAGACGTATAACACATTTCTCTATCAACTATTCTGACCATATGACAAGAGGAATATTCTCTCAATCCATCACTCGGGACTTACAATATATTTTTCTTTTTACTATTCTCACCATTTATCCAGGAGAAAATACTTTCAATCCACTTCACGGCATTTAAAATACATTTTCATATTAATAATTTTCATTATATATTCAGGGGGAAATACTTTCAATCCATATCGTGGGACTTACAATATATTTTCCTATTAACTATTCTCGCCATATATCCAGGGGAAAGTACTACCACGGGATTACAAAAAATGTCCATATTAACTATTCTCACCATATGGAAAGAGATATTTTCCGTCAATCCATTTCACGAGACTCATAATAGGTTTTCTATTAACTGATTTCTCCATATATCCAGGGGAAAATACTTTCAGTACACCCCAAGAGACTTACAATACATTTCTCTATTAACTATTCTCACCATATGACAAAAAGAATATTCTTTCAATCCATCATTCGGGACTTGTATGTTTTCCTATTAACCATTCTCACCATACATATATCAAAAGGAAAATAAATTCAATCCATCCAACGGAACTTGTAATATGTTTTCCTAGTAGATATTTTCACCATATATTCAGGGGAGAAAATCGTTTCCTCCCACGTCCCCTGCATATCATTTGCGAAGATATATTGAAGAGTAGGTACATTTTCCCAATCTTTCAATTTTGATGAAGACTATTCATTCAGAAGTTCCATCTAATTTATAAAGTGTCCATAATAATATTTTTCTCATTTGCTAATTTCGAATGGTTTAGTAAAGTACCCCAAGATAAATACATAATTACCCTAAGATACGTGTATACAAAACAAAATATTTTATTTTGTTTATATGGTGTATATATATATATATATATATATATATATATATGTGTGTGTGTGTGTGTGTGTGTGTGCAAAGTATGTTGTGTACAAGGTCGTTGAGATGCTTTCAGGTAAGTTAAGGTAAGTAAAGGCGGCACTGGATAAGAAGTTATGCGACATACCTTTCCAACTATTCTCTGCCGCAGCAACAACTGTGTTGTGAGATATGTTGACTTCTGACGGAGGCTTTTAAACTTTCACAGGAAGACTCCAAACTACTTTGCCCAAATGGAAGCTGGAGTTAGAAATGTGCCTTGTACCGCGTTGAAGAGAGCTTTTGCGTGCCTTGCCAATGTATTAAATATGGATGGCTTAAACACGTAATGCTCTGTTTCCTGGCACTCAATGCCATAGTCTTAACCGACTCCTGAAATATAATTTGGGTTAGAACAGAATAGAGTAGAAGATATGGCGAATATATATATATATATATATATATATATATATATATATATATATATATATATCAGTTGGGGACTGGAGGGAAGATTAAAGTTGTAATCTGCATCCCCATAGTCAGCTTATGCAGGCTACAGACTACGGAGGGATGACAGTTTAACATCTCTGGCCTCGAGTGGGATTTTCCCCACTCATGGCTTTATTGGTGTAAACAGAATTTTCCTCATTATGTCTTTATTGTTGGATGGTCTGATTCAGACGGTAAGAGGAAAACACTATACTCTATTGTTCATTTTCTCATGAAGGTTCATGGGAGCAATTACCGGGTGTAGTTTGAACATACTGCATGGAAGGGACGTTGTTGTCATTCTAGTGCCTACAGATTTTATTTTTCAGCATAGAGGGGATTTTTCCAAAGCCCGGAGAATAAAAGCAAGTTTTAATTGTAAGCCGATAAAGGGACGCCACCGATGAAGGGGGGGGGGGACGACTGTACCAGGATCATATGAAAAATACATGAAGGGTCTCAAATGGCAAATAAAGGAAAAGTCCGTCACGCAGGGGCTGCGTAAACTAAGCAGATTTCCCACGTGATGTTTTACAATAGAGAAATCCGCCTAATAACAGCTGTAGTAGGAAGGGATCTCTAAACCTATTCACGAGGAAACGGCCACCAGAGCTCTCGGCGGAGAGTCCGGAACATGGCGGAGTTCCTTCGACCACACACACAATACAAATGCAAATATCTCGATTAATATTCAAGATACAGAATAAATGTATAGAACAATATTTATAGTAAATTCAATTTACAATAAGATTGATTCTATAGAATGTTTCGATCCGACGCATAATAACGGAGATATTTTGAATTTTCAAAAATCCCCCCCTCTAAACCCCCCCTCCCACTGGTCCGATTTCAGCCATTAACGAACTTGATCTCTCTTTTTACGTAAAACGCTTAAATATGAAGTTTGGTAACGATCAAACAAAAATTGCGACCGCTAGAGCGTTAACAGACAAATATATATATATATATATATATATATATATATATATATATATATATATATATATAGAGAGAGAGAGAGAGAGAGAGATATATATATATATATATATAATTTTGAACGGACCTCATTTTCGTCATCTCCTGGGTAGGATCGATGGACATTTGAGCAAATTTTTCAAAACTCGCGTCATGAGTACGACCTCAATAGCTGATTTCCCTTAAGGGAAATCTGCTAAAAATTACATGGGAGAGTAGCTTGAGACTAGGAAGTTTCAGGGTACTTAGAGTATAAGGACTTGCTAAGTATATCCTGAATGTCCTGAAATGCAATAAAACTAAGAAAGGGGATACGGAAAATGATTCTCAACAAACGAAAAAAAAAGTTATTTATTAACCTCAACGTGCTACTACAGCTAATTAGGACGGGCTATCTACAGATAACCACCCTTTTTTAGACAGGTTAAAACTAAGTATTTTATTTAATAAGTTCACTTATTAAATGAATTAATTTTTCCTAGTCGGGAATATATATTTAAATATACACAAACCATAATCCCTATGTACTAAAGTCGTGGCGCCGTTGCTTATAGTATATATTTCAAGAATCAGTTAGTCATTGTATAGAAGACATACGAAAATGTTTCGAATATTCAAAAAAACTTCGTCATTATGGGTCAAATAGAAAACTTGATTAACTAATCTTTAGTCAATGCACATTAACGATAAGCCCACATATCATAAAAAATGTTATTCCAAGCTTAAACTCCAAAAATAGTTTTCAATAGACTATGAAAGGTAAATACGTTCTGTGACGACGTCATCAATCTATATGATCTTAAATTGAAAAAAAAATTATTAGATTAACCATACTCGACATTTAACCGTTTGATTAATCACTAGAATTATTTCTATTTATCGGATTTTTACTTAAAATGAAAATACGGCCCAATGAGATCAGTAATATGTTATGCCAGGATGATTGACTTTTTAAAAGTTATTAAGGAATACGGAAGGTGAGATATTTGATTTGATAACATTATTTATTTTTATTGAATATATTATTTTTATAATTTTATACTAAGTTATTTTTCCTATCTCTAACTATGTTTTATATTTATTTTACAGGTGAGTACTTGCTTGATCAACAATTTGTAAGTAGTGAAAAATTCAAATTATTTTAATAATTAATAATGTATTTTCTCAGTTGAAGGGATAGTGTACGTTTCACGGCAAAGCAATTAAGTTGTTGCAAATACAAAACATTGGTTTTAAGCCTATGATTATCTTTTAGAAAGGATTTTTGTAGGCTATTTTTGTCGTAGGCACTTTATTTTTTATACTTGGTTACTGGACATTTTTACTGTTTCCTCCTCTTTTCTTTTCACCACTCTCCCATCTCATCCATATATAGGAAAAGAAGTAAATATGGTAAAAATAATATTTACTTACTTAAGATGGAAGACGTTAGTATTTTCTAGTGATACCCTACAAAAATGGAGGTAGATATCCACTCCTTCAGCCAGAAATCCCTTTCTGCTGGAGTACGATCTGGTTGGAGTGAAAACTCTAAAAAACTGCGATGGAACAAAAGAGCACTCAACCTCTTGAGACTGAGTTCACATTTTTTTGCGTTCCTCTCGGTTCCCCTCTTGAACCTCCCAACCACTCCTCTTACCGACATTACTACCAAACCTGCAAAAGGCGTTCGCCTGAAATTGAGCTTTTTTTTTTTCATTCATAATTACTTGGAGGCAATGAATTAAGAAACGTTGCCCTTCGAGAAAATTGCGTATTATTCCAATAATTAGAAAACCACTTTAGAGACTTTATTTTCTCCCCTTTTAATCTTAAAGGTTTTTTTAAAATGTTTTTCTTGTTTTAGAATAGTTAACTAATATTTCTTAATTATGGAATTAAATGTGGAGAGTTTATTTCATTTGACTGTTAATATTTTGTAAGTAATTTTCTTGACGTAATCGCAAAAATTATTGGTCTTCAGATTTTAACAGAATTAATCATTTTGATTTTCTCTGAACCCATTTTGATTAGGCGTGGCATCTGCATGTAAGCATGAATTTTGATTCCCCTTACCCCTTAGAAATAAGCCTTAAAATGTTAAAATTTCAAATTTAGAACTGTTTTACCACCTTCTTAAATCAGAAAATAGGGGTTAAGTTGGAGGGAGGAATTTAATCATTCTCCGTACCTATTGGAGGTACAAAAAATTTGAACCTACCAATTTATTTTTACCGTGAAAAGGTCTATAAATACAGACATTAATAAAATAAATAATAATAATAAATAAATGACATTATACGATCCAAATCATAGGGATCTGCAAAAACGGTTGCGTTTGCTTAATTTATGAGGAATACAATTCAGGTAGCGGTTACTTCACACTTACGAATAATTATTTATATCGCCAACAATAATGATGTTAATTTAATTATTTTTTTAAATCTTACGGTTTCTGAACTAATTCACATAACGAGGAGAATAATTTGCAGTTCCGCGAAATAATAGTTCTATATGCATCCATAACGGCATTGAATTTCATATATTAATCGTGTACGCACTCATATTTCAATACAGGTACACCTGTTAACACAATAAAAACAACTCTCAACAAGAGATTGTTAACAACCGACTGTTTAATTGTAGGTCATTCGGGTGTTGGATTTCCAGGCTAACTACACTTCTTTGGACGTTTTAGCATCAGCTATTATTGAGGTCGTACTCACTGCGAGATTTTCGAAAATTTTCTTCAAACGTCCATCACCCTACCCAGGAGATGAAATAAATGAAGTCTGTTCAAAATTATATGTGTGTATATATATATATATATATATATATATATATATATATATATATATATGTCTGTTAACGCTCTAGAAATAGAACTTTTTGATGATCGTTACCAAACTCGAGATTTAATCGTTTTATTTAAAAAGAAAAATCAAGTTCGTTAATGGCTGAAATAGTACCAGTAAGAGGGGGGGGGGGTTAGAGGGGGATTTTCGAAAATTCGAAATATCTCCGTTACTATACGTCGGATCGAAAAAATTTTATAAAACTAATCTTATTGCGAATTAAATGAATAATAAATATTGTTATATAAATTTATTCTCTATTGTGAATGTTAACCAAGATTTCGGCACTTTTTTGTTTTCAGTCTTCACCAAACTCCCACTTCTCACGCACACAATACTGTTTTATACAATAAACCACTTTATTCAAATCAATAAATAGTAATTATTGTTTTCAAGAGACCTTTATTATTCGAAGTAAATTCGAACTTTTGATCCCCGTCTTAAGTTCTTGGACTACTAACATTTGATTTATTGAGATAAAAATTATTCTGATTCATTATAAATTACAGTACTGCATATAATAAATAGTTTTCAATAAAATTAATATGTTATTTTCAGATATATTTCAGTAGTTGTTCTTCTTTCCATTCTTTATTTTTATCTATCTGTTCAGGTCTGAGAGCTTGGCAGGCCTGTTTGAGTCCAGTTCATACGCTTTCCGTTGGGAGATTATTAAAATTGACTGAAAGATTTCTCATTACCGTTTGTATTTATTCACTTAATATTCACGGTGGTGTAAAGTGTTACCAGTATGTAGATTTATCTATTAAATCTGCTTAGTTTACGGAGCCCCTGCGTGACGGACATTTTCCTTTGTACACTATCCAAGCACAGGGGCTATGCTTCCCTTATGCACCATACAAAGCATATACCTTTGTTATTACCTTAAATTACGATTTTTGGTGTAAACTACAACAATTTTATAACAATAAAACTAAATTTGTAACAAAATCATATTAACTTATGAATTATAAGTATAAATAAACGTTAAGTTTATCAAAATTGGAACTTGATAGAGAAGTGATTATTTGCTCTATTAACGTAAAAAAATAAAAAATACAGTCTCTTCACTGTTTCGTGGACCATGAGAGCTTATACCTATACTTCCTGTTCATTACTAACGAATTCAGCTGCTCAAGTTCATATACATTTATTGCCGTCAGAGTATTCTATGACTCCTAATTTTCTTACCAAGCCTTAACAAGATTTCCGTTTTACACGATAAAGTTTTGTTTCCAGTTTGGTTTAGATCAAGTAAAAATGAATATATCGAGCAAGCACACACACACACACGCGCGCGCGCGCGCACCCACCCACACACACACACACACACACACACACACACACACACACACACACACTCATACTGACACAGATATTAGAAGAAAGTATAGTAAAATTCGATTCATGAGGGCAACCTACAAAGTTGATTTTCTTCAGGGAAACCCTTGTGCACTTACCATATTTGATTAGAAAATATTTATATTGGCCGTGATTCATGTTATTATTTCTACGATTTCATACTTAGATATGTATTTAGAAACTTACATTTGTTTCTGAGGAAAATTACTACTTTCCCAAAGACTTGCTTTCTCTTATACAAATTTTCAGCTCTAGGCGCAGCTGTTAAAAGCTTTCAGCTACGAGAATGATTTATGGCAAGTCCCCAAATGGATATCTACAAAATATATATAATAAAGTTAAAGTTGGCCGAGAGTTTGGTGAAGTGAAGTAGTGGGGGGGGGAGGGGATGGGGTTATAAAAGTGAGAAAGGAGGAGGGTGGGGGTGGTTAAATGGAGATTTAAGACCTACTAAAGCCTGGCTTAACTTAGTCTGATTAATACACAGGATTAGAACTGGAGATCCTTCACTTCCTCTTAGGGCAGAACAGCTAAACTGGGAAGGCCAATGCTAACTTCTTAGAAGCCTCTTCAGCAGAGGAGAAATGTTAGCAGATGCCAAATCGTTAAAGGATATATAGTCTTGTACACCCAGAAGAATACATTGTACACCCAAATTCAAGTTTATATATACATATATTCTATTTTTGAGGCTGCATCGCTGGGGAGTATTTTCATTGTGAGGACTTCAGGTGTCAGCTCCAACGGTTGGAATGTTTGTTGTTCTGCAAATTTTCGATGGAAATGCGCCCATCTTCGTCAGGCAATAAATTTAATTTAATTTGAATAGCTACTTCAATCATATGGTTTGGATTTTATTTTAAAATGGATTTCCACGTCTCAGAGAGAGTGCTCCTAGAAGCTCTAGAAATTACATAATAAATTAAATAGAATAGAAATTAAATAATTATTAAGAGAACGAATACAATAATTGGCGTGGACGGTGTCACTCTCTCTGAGACGTGGAAAGCCATATTAAAATAAAACCCAAACCATATGATTGAAGTAGCTATTCAAATTAAATTTATTGCCTGACGAAGATGGACGCATTTCCATCGAAAATTTGCAGAACAACAAAAATTCTAACCGCTGGAGCAGACAGCCCAGGTTCACACAATGAAAATATATTTATGTGTGTGTGTGTGTGTATAAACACACACACATATATACATCAGAAGTTTAGCCGTTCAGGATAAATGAACAAATACCTAATAACACCAATTTTTGGGACTTGTTTAAGCGCTCTCCTACGCATTTAAATCTCATCGTGTCCTTTTCAAGAGTTTTAAACATGTTGTTTGTTGAAATATAGTCAGAAATCAAAATAAGTGCTCATTTTTATTTCACATGAAATAAGAAAACCTATGTTATTTCTCCCACTTCTCCCAAAATGCTGGTATCTATCCCAAAATAGATAGTATATGTAGGAGGTACTTGATAAGAGCAGTGCAGCCTGGAACAAAACCTCCGGGCGGCTGAAGCCGCCCCGTAGAGATCACAGGGCCCCGTCACTGACATGTCGAAGCCTGGGCCATATATTCCTTTTTATTAATAGTTCTGGAACACAGCTGAAGGGTTGCGAATAAAGCTGGGTAGAAGAGAAACAGAAATTTTAATAAAAAGAATATCTACAGGTTACCACCCTTTTCTTGCCAGAGGGAACTGAGGGTTTCATAATTCCGTCACTAAATAAATTCCTCTGACTAGGCAGGAATCGAACTCGCCACTCTAGGTTTACCATGAATTTTTTTATTGAATTTAAGTTTGATTATACGGACGTGTAATTGAACAGTTAACGATTGGCCGAAAAATGAGCTATTTACCAAAAGTTATATCTGTATCATGAAATATAGAATTAGGTTAGTTTGTTTATATATATATATATATATATATATTATTTATTGGTGTATTTTAATTTCCCAGTTTAAAATGAGCTATTATTTTATTTTATTGTATTAAAGTTTTGATTATATGGACGTGAAATTGAACACTTAACGATTGGCCAAAAGATGAGATATTTAACGAAAATTATACTTGTATCATGAAATATAGAAGTAGGCTAGCTTGTTTATATATATATTATTTATTGGTGTATTTTAATTTCGTAGTTTTAGTAATGCTTGTGAATGCTTTAGTTGCTTTTGAATGCTTGTGATCATTTAATAGTAACCACATGGAATGACTCTGAGATGACTCCGTAGACTTCCACGTAATCCAAGTCATATTTTTAATATTTAAATGCTTCGTCTAAAAATAAACCTGAAGCTCATTAATGCCGAGAATTTCTCCAGAAGGAGCATGGGTATAACGAAGGAATTAGAAATAAGTTAGGATTACTAGGCAATTCATAACTAGAGGAAAATATGAAGTCAATACGGTAATTATGTTTTGTTTTTGTCTTCCTCTATATATGAAATATTCTAAAATACATTTAGGTGGATTGCAGTATAATTCATTTTAGATACACGTATAATTTATTTCAATTCATCCTGTGAATTAATCCTTTAGTACCTATTTGGTATTGAGTAAGTTCTGAAACTTTAGAATTTAATGAATGCGTAATTAGTATAGGAAGCTTTAAGCCCCATAAATTTTAAAGAATAAGAAGAGGGATTAGGAAGAATTAATAGGTGTGTGAAAGGGGGTGGGTTTAGTGACATCACTGGAGCCTTAACCACTTTGATGAATGACTCGCTCTTGGTTGAGAACAACCTATTTCTCCTTTCTTTATCCTCTGTCAGGCCGTCTCTTCATATGCCATCGCCTCCCTTCCTCTTTTAATATATCTCGCAGAAATAATATATCTTTCTACTCCCCCCCCCCTCATTATACATCTCACTGAACAAAGAAGTGACCCAACAATCTATTCCGATTGTAAAATAAATCCGCTGCCCAGAAGTTGTGTATATTTTGCAGGTTTCTCACTTTGTGAAATGAAGGGCTGTTGGAATGAGGTCAAATATAATTCTCTATTTCTTCTCCAGTCATTTCTAAACAAAACGACATTTATTGGGCTAGAGAAGTTGTACGTCTTTACCATTTGGTATTGACTTCATCCTCATAGTCTATATATATTAGCCTTATCCTCTTAGTAGAAATCTTTCTCTTCTTTTTTGGAAGAACGTTATTTGTTTTTTTGAGTAAACATTTTTTTTTTTGGATTCATTCAATAATACTTTTGCGTTATATCGTTTTAAAAACATTTTTTTTTTATTCCAGAACCGATTCCTCCTTGTTGTAGGCAACAAAATTATCTTTAAAACAAGTTTATGAGAAAAGAATAGATTCTTAAAAAAACAAAAACAATTTAAAACGAAAGAACGCAAAAGTATGGTTGAATGGTTAAAAAAACGTCCGTCACGCAGGGGCTGCGTAATTAAGCAGATTTCCCTCGTGTAGTTTAGTAATAGATAAATCTATATACGGGTAACACAGCACCACTTAGAATAAATACAATTTTTCGATCCGACGCATAATAACGGAGATATTTTGCCTCATGAGTACGACCTCAAAAGCTGATTTCCCCTAAGGGAAATCTGCTAATATTTTTCTCATATAACTATTATGTTTTCAGATAAATGCAAATACTTTACGCACGTTGAATTCTGCTCACTTAACGCAGCCCCAACGCAAAGAACTTTTAATTTCTTTAAAAATCCGCTTCGTTTACTCGGCGGATGGTTGACAGACATCTTTTGATCGCATAGTTCTCACTGGACGGTTCTCAAAGGTGTATGGCAACCAATTAGAGACAAATAAATTAACGCCAGATATCCTTGGTAGTAATTCCTTCGTTTATATTTAGGTGGGCAATGTTTACATATAACTGGAAAACTCATGAGAGGAGTTATTCTGAAATAAACATCAAAGTGCGGGAAGATTGATCTCCGAGCCCGGGAGTAGGTTGATGAAAAGGAGAGGAGAGGGGATGAGAAACTGGCTGTTGATATAAACAGAAGTGCAGCTCGCTTTGAAGATGAGTGCAGTCACGGTGCAACCTCCAATTGAAACCTCCCTTTATAAACATTACTCCTGTTTGATATCGTTTAGAAATGCCCTCATTAAATTTAGTCTCTATTTTATTTTTCGAAATTAATATTTAGGTACTTTCTTTTAAAAACGTTCGTCATGCTACGCCCGTATAAATTAAGCGAGTTATCTCATTACACTTTTACAAAAGTCAATTTGTAATACTAAGTAGAACTAGTTAATGCACATAAACAGGATCACTATGCCTATTTGTGAATATAATAAATAAAAAATATAAGCGAATGATTTATTAACGTCCACTTTATGCTACTAAGGTTAACTGGGCCTGTCTGCAGGTTATCACGCTTTTCTAGCCAGGGAGGGACTAAGGATTTTATTTATTGAGTTCTTATTGTCCAGATCACATGGCTCTAGGTTTACAAAGTTCATTAAGACTACATAACTTGAGTCTCACATAACATAAAACTATATTTATGTATCATAATTGTAAAACCTAGACTGGCGAGTTCGAAACCCGCCTGGGCAATAGGAATTTATTTAGTGGCGGACTCATTAAAAAATCCGTCACGCAGGGGCTGCGTAAACAAAGCAGATTTCCCACGTGAAGTTATTCAATAGAGAAATCTTCATACGAGAGCCCAACAGTTATGGCCGAACTAGCTTTTGACGGGAAACTCACTCGTCCGTTTACTTAATAAAAATGCAAATATCACGGTTATTATTCAAGATAGAGAATAAATGTATAGGGACAATATTTATAGTAAATTTAATTTGCAATAAGATTGGTTCTATACAATTGTTTGATCCGACGTATGGTAACGGAGATATTTCGAATTTTCGAAAATCCTCCCCTCTAAACCCCCCTCCCACTGGTCCGATTTCAGCCATTAAAGAACTTGATCTGTCTTTTTGCAAACCAGTTGCATCTGTCTCTTTGCAACCATCGAGTTTGGTAACGATCAAACAAAAATTGCGACCGCTAGAGCGTTAAAAGACATATATATATATATATATATATACAGTTTCGAACGGACCTCATTTTCGTCATCTTCTGGGTAGGATCGATGGACATTTGAAGAAAAAATTCGAAAATCGCGTCATGAGTACAACCTCAATAGCTGATTTCCCTTAAGGGAAATCTACTAAAATGTTTACTTCAAAAAACATCAACATAACAAAAAACGTTCATAGAATTAATTTATTTTTAACTAAGAACGTAGTAATTATTTGTAAAAGGACTACATTTTTCTACGTGTTATGCTCCATGTAAATAAAAAACGGAAGGATATCTTCCAGGGAAGAATTATCAAGAATACTTTTGCGTTATTTCGTTTTAATATTTATTTTTCCATTTCAGAATTCATTACTCTTCCTATATACTAGTTTCAAAGATAATTTTCTTGTCTACAACTTTTATGTCGCCGCATATTTCAATAAAACGTGATGTTCCTGAAATATAGCTTTGTGCATTTCATGGCTAAAGGATGCGTCAAATAGAAAACTTCACCAATATAAACTCGTTTTAGAATTTGATTTTCTACGAGAGTCCGTCAAAAAAGTATGGCATTCCATTGGAAATTCCAAAGTGAGGGTCCCTGAAGAAGAACTGGTTACGAAGTTAATTATGAGCTGAAAAGATTCTTCAGGGGTCACACTTCTGCCACACTAAGTCTCAGCCATTTATTAACACAATTGGCGATTTTGACGGGGGTGGCACGGAAAGTTAGGACACCCTGTGTGTGTGTATATATATATATATATATATATATATATACAATATATATTATTTTATTAAAAGAACACATTGCTAATCATTTTTGCAAATGGAAAGCATCTAATAATTATATTGCTATACAATATCACATGAACATAATATTTGATGATATGTAACTTTTTAATATCCAGTTTATACATTTAAGTATGATCGAGGTGGGATAGCTTCAGGTTATAAACTTTAGTTCTTAATTAATATATTTAATTAATTCTTGATAAGGCTGAGTCCAAAAAAAAAACTACATAATCTTCTCCCTATAATTTAATTTCAAGACTACTTATTGTTGTACTAATATTAAATATTTTTCATAAACAAATTATTTTTATTAGTTGAAATTTTCATATCTTTATTTATTATAATCCTTACTGATTATGTCTTAAAATTTTTATAAATCTAAACGATATGTATGAAACGATGTGTCCTGGTTAAACATGCAATAATATTACATACTTCCCTTCCGCATATTTTTAATCAATCTAAAAAATAAAAAACATTTTTATTTTGTTTCATAATTAACTTTTATTTAGTATCATACTTTAGCTTCATGTTTTTATACTGTATGTATCACAATTGTTACAAATTAAATACATTTAGGGAGTGATAAATGAAAACCAGGCACATTAAATCTAGCTCTTTACTAGCATTTAATTAATTTAAAAGCTTTTGCATTGTGCCAGTGTCCTTAACATTATCTGAATTTCTCTTTCATCCTTTCTGCTTGCCGAAAGATTCCCTGGAAATCCAACAGACCTCTTCTATGATGTTGAAATGTTTCCTTTCTCTCTTTTGTGGCAAAGAACTTTTATGGAAAATAGAAATATCTTCTAACTTCTCATCTTAGTAATGTACAATCAATAACAAATGTTTCCCTAAAAAGTATTAAGGCAATTAAGTGTATTTCATTTTAAAAATGAAATGTTCATTCCTAAAATATACTAATTAATTTTAATTTGCTCATCAATAAGTCGTAAGACAAATTTTCTCTTAATCAGAAGTTTTTAATCAAAAACATTTTATTCCTACTATTCCTTCTTTAAAGTAGTAAATTAATTTGTTTGGTTTTTTCTGTTTAAGGCCTAATTTCTAGCGGCGAGTTACGTGATTCTTTTTATAAAACTTATAAAATGAATTATAAGAAGGGCTGTTTTTCTCTATAGTTTTAGAAAAAATGAATTGATTCATTTCAAAGTAAAAATACCGTAATGTACCAGCCATAACACTTGACGAGAGACTTTAGTGTATTTAGTAATTTAGTCTGAGTAAGTAGTCAATCAAAAAGTGAATACCTTGAAATAGTGTGAATTGAAAAAAAAAGTATTTGGTTCCATATAATATTGTCAGTTATTTTACTTTAACACGCCTTATTAAAAGAAGTCCGTCACGCAAGGGACGCGTAAACTAAGCTGATTTCGCACAAGATGGTTAATACACTTTTAATCTCATCTCACCAGATGTTTTCTAATTCTATTTAAAAAGTCCGTCACGCAAGCGTAAACTCAGCAGATTTCCCACTTGAAGTTTTACAATAGAGAAATCTGCCTAATAACAGCTTTAGTAGTAAGAAACCTCTAAACCTCTTCACGAGGGACGAAGAGTTACAAAAACGGCCGCCAGAGCTCACGGCGGAAAGTCCGAACATAGCCACTGCTACCGAGCACATGCAGAATACAAATGCAAATATCTCAGTTAATATTCAAGATAGAGAATAAATGTATAAAACAATATTTATAGTAAATTTAATTTTCAATAAGATTGATTCTGTAATATTTTTCGATCCGACGTATAGTAACGGAGATATTTCGAATTTTCGAAAATCCTCCCCTCTAAACCCCCCCTCCCACTAGTCCGATTTCAGCCGTTAACGAACTCGATCTTTCTATTTACATTAAACGACTAAATATCGAGTTTGGTACCGATCAAACAAAAATTGCGACCACTAGAGCGTTAACAGACATATATATATATATATATATATATATATATATATATATATATATATATATATATATATATATATACACAGTTTTGAACGGACCTCATTTTCGTCATCTACTAGGTAGGATCGATGGACATTTGAAGAAATATTTCGAAAATCCCGTCATGAGTACAACCTCAATAGCTAATTTCCCTTAAGGGAAATCTGCTAAAAATTGATGAGTTGAAGGGGGTTACGGAAGGTAGTAGGGGTTTACGCAATGCTGAAAAAAAGAAAGTACGAATAAATCACTTAATAATTGAGTTACGAAAAAATGCCTGGAACAACAATTGTGTACGATAAAAGTTAACAAAGTAGTAACCAAGTACTATAACATTTTCTTGGTATCTGACTCACTATAACAGTGATATTTTAAATTTTCGAATTCTCCACTTTTAAACTACCACTATTCCAGGTCCAATGTCAGTCATTAAAAAATATGGATCTACAAAATTTTCGAGACAAGAACATAAAATATTGACACAACGAATTTCAAAAATCTCACATAAATAAATGTCTCTTGTAAACAATCTTTCGTATTTAAGCTTAGAATAAAGTGGTACTTGTTATATAACCTTAATGTTCATATGTCATTAGTATGAGTGGGTTTACTGAATGCTGAAAACTAAAAAAATCCAATATCTCGGTTAATATTCGTGTTAGAGAAAATATGTATATGTCAACAAAAATAGATAATTTAATTTGCAGTAGGATTGTTCATTTACAATTTTCCGATTCGACTTATAAGAAGGGGGGATTTATACAATTTTCAAACTTCACCCTCCAAACATTCAGATTTCAGCTGTTAACGAGCATGATCTTTATGTTGAAATGAAATGCTCATATATTAAGTTTGGTAAAACGATAAGACAAAAATTGTGACCGCTAGAGCGGTAACAGGCACTTGAATACTTGTATTGTGTGTGTGTGTGTGTGTGTATATATATATATATATATATATATATATATATATATATATATATATATATGTATTATTTTTTTTAACGGACCTTCGTCATCTCCTAGGTAGAATCGATTGAAATTTGAGGAAATGTTTCGAAAATCGCCTCATGAGTTCAACCTAAATAGCTGATTTTCCTGAAGAGAAAGCTGCTAATATTTGGCCATAGCTCTGGTTGTCTTGGCAGACTGGACACGTCATGGGATCTAGTCCCCTCTCTCTTAGGAGGCAAAAATGTGGTAGTGTACAACGCCCAATTGGTATTCTCGCTACGTCTACTTTTTGGACACAGAAGGCCTTTTTTTCCTCTACAATGCGTTTTATTTAAGCAAAGTGCACTTTCAGAGGAACAGCACCATCTTCAGTGCCTGTTGACATACACAAAACCAAATGCAAAACATGCAATCATCGTTTCTTTGGTTTTACTTTGGTGGTTTCCTTTTTGGACACTTTTCTCTGGTATATATTTTCCACACAAACATATGGTGTATATATATATATATATATATATATATATATATATATATATATATATATGAAAACGACGTCCTTAACACATTCTCCTTGATTATAATCTGTTAAAAAATATACAGTATTTAAATGACCACACGTTTGGTAATTATATATCAGTCTTGGATTTCAACATAACTTCCACGTTAGGTGTTACTACTGCAACCGCAGATTAAACTCTTATTTGACCGATAGTCCAAAATAATAACCTTGATGAAACTTCAATGTGATGGCCAAATAATAACCTTGATTTAATTTCAATTTTTACAGCTGAGTTAATCGCTTTAAGCCAAACTATATACAATGTAGGGCAACTACAACTAGATTCATTTGTAATCACTACGGACTCGCACAACTCACTCCAAAGTCTTGCCAAATACAAAGCTAGCTCAGAAAAAGACATATCACTCAGATCCTGTCAGATGGAACAACAGTATCCTTCATGTCCTCAGATAACTGGAGAAGAGTGTTTAAAAAACTCATATTTCAAAGGTGGAAGTCAGACTGACCGATGAAATATGACACAAACTGCGACAAACTAAAGAAATTACTGTACTATAGAAGGAATACTGCAAATAGAAAAATCCAAAAAGAAGAAGTTGTTCTCGACCGTATCCGAATTTTACATACAAAATGAACACAGTTATTTACTGAAAGGCTTATTCGCACCAACCTGCGATTGTTGTAATGTTCATCTTACTGTCTCACATCTTCTCCTTAATTGTAAAAAATACAACCTTCCAAGAACTGCCTTGAACCTTAAACCGAACTTAAGAGAACAGCTTAGGGAGAATAAAAAAGACATCAAAAGGCTTTTTACATTTTTGACAGAAACTCGTTTGTTCCAAGAAACATTGATCCATCTACCGCTATTGACAACGAAAAAACCTTGACATACCCATACGATAAAATAGAACTGTTAACTGACAGCAGACAAAATATTCCACAAATACTAACATATCTAGAACACATAAACATTTACAAAAACATATAGTATAAAATAGAATAGATCTACAGCATACTTAAAAAGCTTTGAAAGGGTTCACTTTTAATATATTTATTTAGACAAAGCACGGGTATGAGAAAGAATCAGATATTTAAGAAATATTTTCCAGAATATAGAAATAAAGTACAACAAAAGTAAGCACATGAAGGAGTAAATATATTATTCTAATTATGCCAATCACCATCGCTGTTGGGCACAACAAATAAATGAAATAATGACAATATTAGATGCGGTATATTGTAATAAAGAAATAAATGCGATGGCATCAAATTACAAATATAAATGAGAAGAAGACTGTAGATTTGCCTATTACGGCTGTAGAATACGAGTTTTCCCATCTTCATTCTCGTTCTGTAAAATTCCCTTCTGCAGAAATGATGACAAACTCCATTATCGAAAGCGCTAAATCCCATTACCTTTTTCTGTCCGCTATAATGATTTTCTTCAAAGCTGTAATTCTAGATAAATTGAAATATTGTCGCTTATTCGTTTTCCACTTAGTTTATCAAATTTTAATTGAAATTTGATCGGCCGCGTTTGAATTAGGTTCACAATGGCCAATGGCGTTCCATGTTTCCTTTGAGAAAAAAACAATTTCCTTTCTTTTTTTTAATGTGTAACTTTGGAAACTTGATCATTTTAAACACCCGTCAGGCTAGAAAATTAGCTTGGAGGGCAATTGGGTTGGGAAATAACTACTATTTCTAGGAGCATTTTGGTTTGTGTTGATATGACGTATTTCCGTGTAAGATTTTACATTCTTCACTCGAAAGTTTTTATTTGGTCCATACCATACTCGATATTTAACTCTTTCATTCAGCAGTAAAGATCATACTCGTTATTAAATATTACATTTCCAATAATAATTATAAGTAAATATTCGATTTGCTTGATCGATACAGTACACTATATTTTAACGATTCAAATAAAGCTAAAGTTACAATTTGTTAGTGGTAGTAATTGGCCTATGAGGGGGGGAGAATATTAAAATTAAAAAAAAAATCGATTATTTCCTGATCAAAAAATGTTATCTAATCAATCTTGTGAAGCATTTAATGTCCTATAATGTTTCTCTTATACGTTTTCTCTACTTTTAATGTTAAAAGAGTTTATTTTTTTGTATTTTTTCTGCCATCAGTTATCCCCACTCCTACTCATGGGATTTTCATTTTTCACCAATTTTATCTCTAATTATCTCATGCCTAAGTTAAATTTTAAATTGCAGATACTTGGAATTTTAATTGTAGGGAAATAGAAAATCTAATTTGAGATGACCACATAATCGCAGCACTTGGGAAATCTCCTTATTGTGTGCAGTACCTGTGTGACGTACTTTTAGTCTTGACCCTCACCTTTCAGAGAAGCGATAATTTTTTCCATAATGAGATGAATTAAACTAAAAATTAGAATGTTTAACAAATATTGTTAACAACTTATAACAACGACCTTAGAATGGAAGCCAAGATCTGATTGAGTTTGAACAACAAAGCCCGTCACGCAGGGGCTGCGTAAACTAAGCAGATTTCCCTCGTGAAGATTAATAATAGATAAACCTACATACTGCTAACACAACACCGTGAATATTAAATGGATACGGGAAGAAATGTTTCCCCTCCCGGCGGGAAGCGTCTCAAATGAAAACAAACTGGTCTGCCAACGGTTTAACGGAAAGAAAATCAATTACTGAAACATAGAATATAACATATTCATTTTATTGAGAGCTATGTACTATATCTAGTACTGTAATTATAATTCTCCATCTCTAAACGCTCACTCCTCCTGGCCCGATTTTCATTAGCTGTTAACGAACTCGATATTTCTATATACATAAAAATATATAGTAAATATCTTGTTTGGTAACGATCAAACAAAAATTGCGACCGCTAGAGCGGTAAGAGACAAATATATAGATAGATAGATAGAACTATATATACAGTTTTGATGGACCTCATTTCCGTCATCTTCTAGGTAGGATCGATGGACATTTTTAGAAAAATTTCGAAAATAGGGTCATGATTGCGATCTCTATAGCTGATTTTCCTTAAGGGAAAGGAGCAGGCAACAAATGGTCTTTCAATTGAAAATCAAGAATCTCATAATTGGTTCATAAGCATTAAACAGATTCAATAAAATATACAAAAAAAAAACCTCTTTTTGTCTCCAAATAATAATAAAAAAAAAAGGTCATGACAAGTTGTTGCTGGTTCATTCGTGTCAAACGATATTGTCTTTTAGTAGGCACTTGCCCCAATTTGATCCATCAAGAATTTCAAACCGGGTTGACGGCTACTTCATTGGCTATGCAAACATCATTACAAATGCATAGCATATTTCTCCTTCCTATCTTCTGCAAGGACCAATTACCATTTCCATTCTGATGCAACTTAACTAGATTCATTGTCAGAGGAGGAAATGTTGTCACACTATTAATTAGGGCGCGGCCCACAAATTCTAATTTTTAAATTTATTCTGTATTTACGGAGAAACCACTTATTTGCAAAATGATTATGTATAAAACACTTTTAAACTATATATGTAGTTCTCTCCTGCCTAATAAGTTTTCATTAAAATTTGCATTCATATAGAGGAATTCTATTTCCCTTAACTCCTCCTTGAATAGTATAGTGTAATTTAATTTATGACTAAATTGCATGAGATGGAAGACAAAAGCTTCTTTCTATTATTAAGCTCTTTTATGACTTAGAGTTCCCTTGTTATTTTAAGCTCTCATGCAGAATGGAATCTCTTTCTTTAGTTTTTTCCATGAGACATTTCTACAAATCACTTTTTTTAATGGTCCTTTCTTATGCATTATATTCAATATAGCAATGTTTTCAGAAAGAGTATACCGTTCACACCGTTAACAGTAATAAATTGGTCTCTGAATGTTATGAATTTTTTTGAAAATCAATATTAGACATAATATACGTTAATGGTCCAGAACATCCGTATAACAAACAAATTTTCGTTATTACCTATCTTCCACTTTGAGCTATTAAGTCTTGGAACAGGTTAGCACTCTTTTTTAGCCTCAGTAGGACTAAGGATTTTATTTAGTGATTTCGTCACTAAATAAATTCCTATTGCTCATGGGGAAATCGAACTCGCCTCGAAGTTTACCATGTGAGATTAAGTCCAACGCTTTAACTCACATTGGCCAACCTGAACCTCCAATCGTTAGAGAAGGCCTAGATAACGCTAAACATGAAAAGGTTTACTACCCTGTAATTATTACATTTTGTGCAAATTATTATGGTGTAGTTCACGATCTACACAAATTAAAATATCATTAATTAAAAAAAAAATAAAAAAAAATATATACAAAGATGTTTTGTGCCCTTTCTACGCCTCTTATGGGACATTATAAATTCACAAATAAATAATTCTTTCTCGATTCCCGGTGATAGGCGCGTCGCTCAGGGTTTCTTTGGGTGGAGGATGAGTGGACTTTCCTAAGCAGAGCCATGCTTTTCTAATAAACTGTTTGTCTTTGTTCCGATAAAGATATTTGAACTAATTACTTGGCTTATTCAACAGGTTAGTTTCATTAAGTATCTGCATAAGTGCCATTGATTAATCCATACAAACGTGAGACAATATATGGTGATCTGGTGAGACAATATTATCAATTGTAACGATTTTCTCTCTTCCAAATTGTCTGTCATAATTCCACTTATTTTTGCATCTTAATACGAAATAAGTGAAGTATTATAGCGAAACATTTTGGTTTTCGTATTTCAACAAATTATGCTATTTGTGACACCCTGAATCCGCTTTGACTAGTTTCCCAGGCGCCTATCTTTGTAAGTATGCCGCTTTAATAAAATACGAATAATTTTAGAATGTTGAAATTTCATATTTAGGATGGTAGTAATATTTGTTTTTATAGGAGGACGACAATAAAAACTGAAATTTCTCCGTACCTATTACAGATTTCTATAAGACCTTTTGTTGCTCATCACAAAACGCCACAGATGATGTGATACAATGCAATATAATAGAGATATCATACATGGCTTTCAGCGATATCTATTTAAACGAAGCTTAGCCAATATTTTTTTAATTTAATTTACAAAGGAGCACAAGGAAGTCATGAGGTGTCAATATTGGATTTATTTGTATTGTACAAGTGAGTTTTCAACATTGGAATTATAACTCTTTTTTTCAATTTCTCTTTCCCGGTCGGTGTCAATTATTATTAGCCATATTAGTTTTTCATTGTTTGTTTTTTTACATATATTCTATGACTGTTCAACATTTAACCAAATAGGTCATTTAAATTTAATAATGAATATAATTTTAAAAGGAGGTAACAGGCCAGTACAACCTCATATATTATTTAATAAATATAATAAATATATTATAAAGTTTATTAAAAGTATAGATATGAACGTAGCAAAAATACATTAGAATGTAGAGTTGATTGTGAGGAAATTGAATTATAATTCAATATATTTACCTTATATAGGCTCGCAAATTAAACATCAGCTGAGTTTAACTTCAGTTGATTTCTTTGTATGTTTCTGTTGTTTTGTTTTTTTCATTTTATTTGTAATTATCTTACTTATCTTATTATTATGGGGGAGGTTTATACTCAGTAAAAACTGGAATAAAATCCATATCGGGGGAAAGTCCAACCTATATGGAGTTTGTGATTGTGACATATTAAGGGGAATTTAAAAATTTACGGACGATTCTGGCAGTATCAAGAAGTACCCCTTGCTGTGTTCCTTTTATAATTACTGTTGGAAGATTTAAATTTTTGGTGTCTGCTATTGTTGTTTTTGGCACGAGTCCATTTGAACTAACTATAATAGGCGTAACTATGGCAGATTTCAGTTTGTATACCTCTTTGAGCTCGATAGCCAATTCTTGATATTTTCTTAATTTAGCGGCATAGGATTTTCGAATATTCTCATCATTGGGTACTGCAATGTCAATAATATCAGCAGTCTTATTGATCTTGTCAATAATGGGAATATTCGGTTTGTTATGATGCACAGTATGGTCAGTTATCATCGCTTCGTCCCAATACATCTTTATATTATCTTTTTCCAATAATTTTTGAGGAATATAGCGATACTAAGCGACCTTTCTGTCTACCATGCCGAATTTCTCTGAAAGAGCTTGAGGGTATACTTTTGCCACGTTATTATTATTATTTCTCTTTTTATTATATTTGATTATATGGTTGATTAACGATTATATAGTGTTAAGTAAAAATGTATTTAAACATAACTATACATGTAATATGCCTTGTGGCAATGGAACATGTATTCAAATAAATAACTCCTCATAGGCTTACTATAAGGAGAAGAAAAAAAGACCAATTATTATGGTATATCGGTCTACATATTTTATATTTTTTTTCTTTTATCTCATCTAGTGCTGTGATTTACATCATTCTCCTTTCTCATCTATAATATACTACAAATGTTTATTTCAATATTTTTGATTATACGTGCCTCTGTTGATCGTATTGCCTGATAAACTGTATTGCCTATCTGAACTCTAATCAAACGCTTACAAATGGACTCTCTAAGAGTAACGTCAACGTCTCGGGAGGTTGTGAGAAGAAGAGGATAATCCCCTGGCCCACGTTGGAGGGACAAGAGATGCCCGCCCCCAAGTACTGGAGGAAACTAGGTAATGGGCAAAATGCAATCTGTGAAGTTGAGAGTCGGCTGCTAAATCTCCCAACTTGGCCGTCACCGGCTAAACACCGACTAACTTCTCCAGTTATCTTGATGATATTTTCATATCAGGCCCTACTAAACGAAGTTTACGGCCTCCTGAGCCTCATTTATATTACCCGATCGAACGCCAATTCAATCGAATGCATTTATAAAGTTCTGTTTACATTATAATCTGATAATTTGTCTTAATTGACTTTGACTAATGCAGTTAGTTACCCTCAATGGACTACACTTAGTCTCATATTTTGGGTAAACCAAAAATTGTGCTTGTGGATTTCTCAATGAAATATAAAAAGTCCGTCACGCAAGGGCTGCGTTAACTAAGCAGATTTCTTACGTGCTTCACGTATTTACTTTTATGTCAAAACGAAAAAGATTAATGGGAACATTCTTTGGAATTTGGGCTTCAAATAAAGTGCTATATAAAATAACAGCATACTGTTAATATGACATGTGTAAGAGTGGGGGTTTATTGAATGCCGATAACTAAAAAATGCAAATATCTCTGTTAATACTAAAGATAGAGGAAACGAGTATATAACAATATTTACAAGAGATTTCATTTGACATAAAATTGCCTCTATACAATTTTCCTATCCGACGTATAATTACGGAGATTTTCGAATTTTCTAAATTCTTTCCTTCTAACCCCCCCCCTTCCCTTCCCTCGATTTCAGTCATTAACGAACTCGATCTTTAGTTTTGTATGAAACGCTTATATATCGAATTTCGTTACCATCAAATAAGAATTGCGGCCGTTAGTGCTGTAACAGACAAGAATATATATATATATATATATATATATATATATATATATATATATATATATATATATATAAAATTGTAACCTCTGTCTTTACATTGATTTTTTTCGCGAAATTTCATGATAACTTTTCGTTTCACATGTCATAGACACTATAACTGCATTTTGTTTCTTTCGTGTCTGTTTGTTTGTTTATTTGTTTGTTACCTATTCACGCATAAACGGCTGAACCGAATTATATGAAACTTGGTATATATATTACTACTAACCCAACTTAGACTTTAGGCTATATTAATATCCTCTGAGACGAACAGGAGTGGGGGTTATAAGGGAGGCCTGAAATTAAAAATAGCGATATTTCGTTTCCTATTGGTTTTTCGGCAAATATGAACATAACAAAAGTTGTTTATTTTGTAATTTAGAGTAACTTTTGTTATACACACTTTTTTTGTATACCGAATTATAAACGAGATATACGCTAAAACCTATAGCGGAAGTGAACAATTTCATTTGGGACAAAAGACCCAACCGAAATAAATAAAACTCGGTATATGTATTAGCACTAACGCTTTCATTATAACAAGCCATTCCAACATTTCTAGGGACGGGCAGGAGTGGGGGTTATAAGGGAAGCCAGAATTTAAAAATAGCAATATTTTGTTTCTTATTGGTTATTCGGCAAATATGAACATAACAAAAGTTGTTTATTTTGTTATTTAGAGTAACTTTTGTCGTATTCATTTTTGTCTTTTAACAAAGTATAAACGAGATATACACTATAAACTAAAGCGGGAGTCAACTATTTCATTGGGCGCTAACGATTAAACCGAACTTAAAAAAACTCGGTATGTCAATTAGCATTAATTCTTCCATGATTATAAGCTAAATTAAAATGTTTAGGTTAGAACAGGAGTGGGGGTTATAAGGGAGTCCTGAAATAAAAATTCGCGATATTTCATTGTCTATTTGTCTACGGGAAATATGACAATTTGGAGGATAGTGAAGACTTACATAAAAATTAATTTTATTATTAACAAATGCCAACAACGGGAATTGACCCTAAACATTGGGACAGGTAAATGTCAAAATATTGTGCAAATTAAAGCCTTGCCAAAAAAAATACCATCACCATTCAGCCTCAAATCAATTCCCGGGCGAAGCCGGGTATCTGAGCTAGTATATATATATATAATTGTTTTGATGTTTTCGACCAGGTAATATTTATATATGGTGTTGTTGTTTTTTGTGGAGGTTTGGTCAATGTTGGTGAAAGAAACTTCTTAGTTTATGCCGATATTTCAAGAATTTTATTTTCTCTTCTTCAGGGCAAGACTAAAGATACTTAAAAATTACTGTACATATTGTACTATAGTTACTGGTTCCTCTATACGCTACCAGTAACTCAAGTGCAATATGTACAGTAATTTTTAAGTATCTTTAGTCTTGCCCTGAAGAAGAGAAAATAAAAGTCTAGAAATGTCGGCATAAACTAAGAAGTTTCTTTCACCAACATTGACCAAACCTCCACAAAAAACAACACCACCATATATATACACATATATATATATATATATATATATATATATATATATATATACACACACATAAAATTTTGAACGGAACTCATTTTCGTCAGCTGCTAGGTAGGGTCGATGGACATTTTAGGAATTTTTTTGAAAATCTCGTCATGAGTAGTTTACTTCCGCCATGATCACTAAATAGGTAGGCGCACATCACCACTTCAGAGGGTCTGAGAGCCTCCGTCCAAGTTTAAGAAAGAAATTCTAGAATAGTTCCAAAGGAACGATATCCCACTTAATTTAATTTCCCATTTCTCAATTTGTAAATGTATACCAAACTATAATGCCATTATGTCACCAGTCTTCGCCATTAGCATGCCGTCAGAGCGTATGTAACATAAGGATGTTATTTTGAACATTTACACAATTATACATGGAAGCGAACCCTACCCACCGGTCGGGTTACGATCCATATAGCGATGGCGCTTCGCTAGTTGAAAGTGAGTGGCGTGGGCGGTATACTAAAATATATTTGAAAATAAAACAAGTCCTGAAAAAGCCGTCTGGTCGCTGCTGATATTTCCAAGTTTATTCTTTTTCCACGGTTTCACTAATACAGGGTCTGAAAGTCTCTGTAAACTGTCTCTCTCTGTCTGACCGATGCCACATTACCATAGAAGAGAGACGAGAGAGAGGGAGAGTGAGAGAGAGAGGAGAGAGAGAGAGAGAGAGAGAGAGAGAGAGAGAGAGAGAGATAGAGAGAGTGAGAGAGAGGCTTAAAATTTCATAGCCACAACCTCCTGAATACCTCTCACACCCCCCCCCTCTTTCCATCTCTTTTGCATACTACGCATTCTCAACACATGTAATCCGCACAGTGTCGGTCCAAACATTCAAACAGCTTTCGAAAGAGTTTTCTGTGCACGCATTAAGCTTTACCCTAACTGATGTTTGCGTTCGTGGTGGCGTGCCCTGAGTTTTACAGGCACTTTTAGAAAATTAATCTCTTAACATTGAATAATAATGCCTGTGAAGTTCCAACAATTTGTCCAGTTTGAAATCTTTCTCGCAAAAGGCTACAAAGAATATTCTTTAGTGTTGCCAGGAATTTGTTCGATAAAGTAATATTACAGCGTGCCAACAACATTCACTAATGTTAATAAGACAAAATAGAAGATAATTCACTAGTGACTGTGTAGATCCTGACTTTTAACTAATGTAAACATGTGTAGACGTATGTATGTATATATATGTATATATATATATATATATACGTTTACTTTTTAAACGCACGTATATCTATGCATTGCAAAATCGACGTGTTACTTAGCAATTATTCTGTATTCGTAACCCTTAGTAGTAGCTTGAAATGGTCACTTTACTTTCATCTAAATCAATTATTTTGATCTAATGACTTTTTTATCGAAATATAGGAATACATTTCTGGATCCACTTCTGGAATGAGGAAAATTTTAGGAGTTCATAAGACATGTGTAGTAAGATCTTTTTGCAAATCTTTATTATAGCACATCACTTCTCCTTTATATTAATATATCTAAGTTTTCGTTAAGCCCTTCGCGTATTTATTTATATACCCCTTTCCAACATTTTATTCAAAATTACGCTTTTACAAGTTAATCACATCTTACAACATCCATAAACAGCACTTAAGGAAACCAAAATAAGAGACCACCTTTTAGTGATCTAGTACCTAGTTTGTTGGAAAAAACGGGAACCCTTGAAGAGTTTCCTCCAGTTTAGTGCTGTGAAAGTTATGGTGTTTGCTTAAAATTATAATGTATGCGATATTTTACAAGTTTTATAGGTATGTTATTCACAGGTGCCTTTTAGTGCTATTTTGTATTTTTTATAGATTTATTTGTGATACTTTTATTTTTTAGCTATATCATAAATGGTCGTTAAATATATACTTCTTTAGAACATTAACTCCCCTTTTCAGAAATTTGGTTTACCTTGAAAAATGTCTGATCTAATAGTACAAAAAAATAAATTGCTGGACATTATTTTAATTGAATTGAATAACAATTTTGAATTGATTCATTCGCGTTCAAATTAGTGCACTCAGTTAAAAAAAAATCAAAATTTTATAAAAAAGGAATTCAAATATGTGATAGTTGATAAGATACCCCTATCTGAAGATATGTAGAAAAAGATAGTCTTGCATTGTTTCAAGAATTTCCTGTTGTAGCTCCGTCCTCTTGGTCTTTCCTGAACATGATTACTCATACCAAGGAGTTATTTAAGCAAATTCACCTTACATTAAATCTGCTGTTAAAAGAACACTAGAAATTATTTACAATTGCTTGCATTAATTCATTACACAATAGGAATAACATTTGCGATGTTATGTTTGATGAACTCATTAAATAAAATCCTTAATCCCACCCAAGCTAGAAAAGAATGGTAATCAGTAGATAAGACGACACAATTAGCCATAGTAGCAAAAATGGGCTTTAATAGGTAATAATATTTATTTATATTAACGTTCACTTTTTGCAACTAAGGCTAATTGGGACGAGTTATCTACAGATCACCATCCTTTTCTAAACATTGTGGGACTAAGGATTTTATGTAATGAATTCCGTCACTAAATAAATTCCTGTTGCCCAGGCTAGAATCGAACTCGCCACTCAAGGTTTACCATGTTTTATGGCCAACGCATTAACTATTATATTTCACTACAAGTAAAAATAAAATTTGTGTTTTGAGTACCAGAAATGAACTGCTTTACAAAAGTGATGTTAATATTAAATAGGAAATAGCCCTTTTATGTTTATTTATGGGTTTGGAATAGTCTGCAGGAATTTATCACGTCCCATATAACTCGTGTTATATTTTATGGCTATATTCACTACCTATTACCTTGTCATGTGATGGCTGATCCTTGTATCCGGGCTTCTTATTGCTCCCTCCTTTTTATTCCCCGATTCATGGTAAACCATTTTCTTACGATGTTTTACCTTCTAGTAAATTTTTATTGAGCTATTTCTATTTTATTCCGCTATTGACATGTGTCTGTGGGAAAGGACTGAGCCGTTCAGTGTTTTTTGGTCCAATAATGATGGCCATTGAAATATTTATAACTTTCTCGGAAAAGATTTAATGACAGTTGAGACCTCAATGGATTGGTTTAATTTGTAATGAACAGTCTGGGTTCGTCAATGTTTAACAAGTTTTATAATACAGTGAACACATTGAAAATGAATTTGTAGAGATTGTTGTTTTTTTTTAATAGATGGTGAGTTAAAGGTAAAACGATTCTCAAGCAGACCCAGCCTATATACTAAGCGAATTTCTTTCTACATTCCCATGTTCAAATAAGATCAAAATGTATAAAATCTCAACATAAATTGCTCTGGCATAACTAGACAACAACCAAGGGGTTTGGTTATTAAAAGCCTCCTGTCTTCGTTCGTTTCTATTCTGGGGAAAATAAACTTATGGCATGGATACGTAGATGATTGTCTGACTGGCCACATACAAAGGTTTTTTTGGTTCATTATTTTTTACTAAAGCGCAAATAAGTTTTATTTTTATAATTGCATAGGAAACTATATATCAGTGGAATTCAATTTACGTATGCATTTAGGGATCTACCTGGAACTTGGAACCACTTGGCACACCTCCTTAGACAAACCATACATTCTACTGACCATTAGAGAAATTTTCTAAAAATCTTATCAATTGGTACCCTCGGAACTACAAGAGGAAGAGAGGAAGACCAACAACTCCATGGCACTCAGAGATGTGAACTACTTGTGGCGGGGCAACATGGCAGTATTGCTGGACAAAGAAGAGAATGGAAGAGACTTGGAGAAGAACACTATTACGCCAGGATTAAACCTGAAATAAATTAGCAGATCTTCGCACAAGAAAAATGATAAAGAATTCAAAAGACCTCAACTTCAAGTTGAATTTGTACTAGAATTATTCAAAAAAAAATGCACTGTATCGATCTGAAGTATTTATGCAAGTACAAATAAAGGTTTTAGCAGATTTGTCCTAAGGTAAATCAGCCATTGAAGTCGTACTCATGACGCGATCCTACCCAGGGGGGGATGTTAACGCTCTAGCGGTCGCAATTTTTGTTGGATCGTTACCAAACTCGACATTTAATCGTTTTATGCAAAATGAAAGATCAAGTTCATTAATTGCTGAAATCGGAGCAATGGGAGGGGAGGGGTTTAGAAGGGGATTTTTGAAAATTCGAAATATCTTCTTATAGAATCAATCTTATTGAAAATTAAATTTACTATAAATAATGTTATATAAATGTATTCCCTATCTTGAATATTAACCGAGATATTTGCATTTTTATTAAGTGTGAGTCTGAAAACAGAGTTGAGATCGTCGGTCATTTCTATTCGGGACTTTCCGCGGAAAGCTAGTTTCCTTAACTGTTGGGCTCTCGTGAAATTGGTTTAGAGACTCATTACTACTACTGTTATTAGTAGGCAGATTTCTCTATTGTAAAACGACATGTGAGAAATCTGCTTAGTCTAAGCAGCCCCTGCGTGACTTCTATTTATTTATGTATGTGTTTACAATTGGAATAATGTTGCTTACTAATGATAATTTTTGGAATAAAGCGTCTTAATGTTTTTAGCAGATTTCCCTTAAGAGAAATCAGCTATTGAGGTTATACTCATGACGCGATTTTTCGAAATTTTTCTTCAAATGTCCATCAATCCTACCTAGGGAATGACGAAAATGAAGTCCGTTCAAAACTGTACATATACATATATATATATATATATATATATATATATATATATATATATATATATATATATATATATTTGTCTTTTGCCACTCTAGCGGTCGCAATTATTGTTTAATCGTTACCAAACTCGATATTTAGTCGTTTTATGTAAAAAAAAAAGATCAAGTTCGTTAACGGCTGAAATCTGACCAGGGGGATGGGGGAGGGGGATTTTCGAAAATTCGAAATATCTCCGTTACTATACGGCGCATCGAAAACCAATCTTATTGCAAATTAAATGTACTATAATTATTGTTATATGCATTTATTCTCTATCTTGAATATTAACGGAGACATTTGCATTTTTCAGTTTTCGGCGTTCAACAAACCTCCACTTCTACTCATGTTACATAAAAAATACTCTATTATATAATAAACCACATTATTCGAAGCTTAAATACCAAATATGTTATTCAAGAGACCTTTATTATACGAGATACATGCAAATATGTCCTGGTGCCCTTAAGGTCTTGGTTTACTAAAATTTGATTGATTGAGATAACAATTATTCTGACTCATTATTAATTACAGTACTAGATATAATAAATAGTTCTCAATATAATTAATATGTCATATTCTGATATATTTCAGTAATTTCTTTCCGGTGTAAGGCCGATCTGTTTGTTTACATTTCATATGCTTCCTGTCGGCAGGTTATTTAAATTGACTGAAACATTTCTCAGTTCCGTTTGTATTTATTCACGGTGGTGTTGTGTTAGCAGTATGTAGAATTATCGATTACTAAACTTCACAAGGGAAATCTGCTCAGTTTACGCAGGCCCTAACTGTCTAGCCTACTAACTCTTCATAACTAACTGTTATGAATTAAGTGCGAAAATACTTTTGAGTTACTTCTTAGACGCATTGTACGAACCTAGGGGTACTTAACGAAGTGCGACTTAAGCACGACGTCTGCTCTTTCGTTTCACACTTTTCCAGCGTTTCCTTTTACTCTAGAAAATCATATGACTGTATATGCACATTGGTATGCACGCATATAGAAATAGTTGATAGAAGAGTGTCGGAGGTCATTGCGAGGTGTCATCTTTGTCAGGATTGAGCTATGTCTGGCCGAATACGCGCCTGTAGCTGTCCATCGCCGGTTCGGAAGATTGAGAAGATATAAAAGAGGGAGCGAGACTGTTGAAAGTGACAAGATGGTGGATGGTCTGGTATTTGGACGGCCCCTCCCAACCATCCATCCCTGTCGTCTCCCAAACAAACTCACATCCTTTAGCAACAGCTCTTAATCTCCAGCGCAATTTTATCAAAGTAAGTTTGAATTCCTTATAAGGATTTCTTAAATAGGCTCTATATCTATTTGGAACAGCAGTCATTATTGTGATTGCAAAACAGATTTTTTTTTTTTTTTAATGTTTATTAGCAAAATCATTATTAGACAAATCGACTATCGACGCTTTAATAAATTTTTTATTATAAGTAGACAGATATCGATTACTATGGGTGTTATGGGAGAACAAATCAAGATGTGCGTCATCCAGGACAAAAGGATACGTCCAATTTAATTCATGAATACTTGTAATACTCATGGAATGCGCAGTTGAATAGCTTCTGGCCGTACAATCTTAGATATATTATATACAATATTTTATAAGCTGTAAAAATAAAACTTATAGAATATTGCAAAGGCCTAATATACATTAAAATTATTAACACCATGGCCAGCTATTTCTTTCTAATATTTCAGTATAAGTCTCAATTTCAAATTACATTCATTCGTGAAAAATGTGTTATAGTAATTGGTTTCCTTCTTCCCTATAACACGGTTTGTTCTTTTTATTTATTTTGTTTATTATTATTTTACGCCCACTTTATGCTACTAGGCAAATCGGGACGGGTTATCTACAGGTTGCCATCCTTTTCTAGCCAGCGTGGGCCTTAGGAGTTTATTTAATGAGCCCGTCACTAAATAAATGTCTACTGCCCAGGGCGGGAATCGAACCCACCACTCTAGGTCTACCATGCGAGATTAGGACCATCGCACTAACTCGCATAGCCAACCCGAGCCCCTATTTATTTTATTAAACTACAAATATTCAAACTGGCATAATTTCAAGAATGCTCAAAGTAAATTGTAGATTTCTTAGACAAGCAGCATTGTAGATCAGCCAAAATTGTACATATTGTTTTGGGAACTTTAAGTTAGCGTAATATAACATGATCATGTTCACAGAAAAATCAACGTCCAGCGATTATCACTACTGCCATATACATCTCTATTGACTTAAGAAGAAGTAAGGTTTCTAAAATATTAAAAGTTTGGGAAAATGATATAAAACAATATTATTCCAAAAACATAAGAACAATTTACTTAGAACCAAGAGTCCTTATAATGTTGTATTGAACATATGTGGATAGGATTAGCTTGATAACCTACAGACCTAGTCAGATAATACCTAGAGCTCTGCAATTAATATGGCGACAGATTGAACGCTAATTGGTAATTGAATTAGTGTTAGAGCTTATTGGAAAGCAGTGGAAAAATATAAAACAATCTTGGGCCATATGTATATGGAAATTTAACAGTCTCTTTCATTGACCTAAAAATTAAAATGAAAGATTTTAAAAATTAGAGTTAAGTTCATACCACAATGCCACCTATAATAGGAGGTTAAAGTGGTTAGCTAGGCGAGTACTTCGCCTTATCTTATAGACGATACAGACCAAATATCCGTTACATCTTCATTAAAGCAGCTACTTATTTTCCTCACGATGCTGAAAGATTGCCGAGAGAACGGATAAAAGACTCACTTTCAACTCGCCAAAAGAAAACCAAATATGCACTCGAAATCCGCAGTATAGGTATCATTTCGCCACCTCCTTCCCTAATATATACGTAAATATATGAATGAATGAATTAGTACCAAAATTTCCCTTAAAATAAATGGTCTATTGAAGTTATATTCAAATGTCCATAGATCCGTGTTACTAGATTTCGATTATGAGATGGGTTCATATTTATAATTTGTCTGTACCTATTCTAGCAGTCATAATTTTTATTGTTAATGTACTCAATATTTAAAAAGGAAGGTGGTGATTAAAGAGGTGGAGAAACAAAATTATAAATATATCCCTTGTTGAGTATGTTTGAAAAGCACACATTTATTACAAATCGATTTTTCTTCTAGTTTTTTTTTTATTAAATATTTCTAACGTTAAGAAAAATATTCATATTTTTTACAGTATTCCATAAACTTCCACTCCCCCTCATCTCACATTAGCAATAAGCTAGTTACTAAAATTACTATAAATAATTATTATAGTCTAGATAATTTATTTGATTGATTTGACTATCTCTCTTTTTTTCTTTATAGCAGATTTCCCTCAAGGGAAATCAGCTATTGAGGTGGTACTCATAACGTGATTTTCGGAAGTTTTTATCAATGTTCATGGATCCAGCCCTAGAGATGACGAAAATGAGATCCGTTCAAAATTATATATATATATATATATATATATATATATATATATATATATATATATATATATATATATATATATTTGTCTGTTGTACGTCTGATCAAAAACTTGTATAGAACCAATCGTATTGTAAATCACATTTACTATAAATATTCTTATATACATATATTCTCATTCTTGAATGTTAACCGAGATATTTGCATTTTTATTATGTGTGTGCACATAACGGACGAGATGAGATCGGCTATTGGCGGTTCTGTTCGGCTCTGGTCGGTTTTGGTCGTCACATAGCTCCGAAAGTTAGTTCGGTCATTTCCGTGCTCCTCTGAAATTGGTTTAGATACTGGTGTAACCTTTGTGAGATATATGCAAATAAGTTCTTGAATTACTTAAATTTGATTGATTGAGATGCAAATTATTCTGATTCATTATAAATTGCAGTACTAAATATAGTAAATAGTTTGCAATAAAGTTTATATGTCATATTCAGATATATAAAAGTAATTGTTTTTCTTTACGGTGAAGAATATGTCTATCTATCTATTCAGCTCTGATTGTTTGGCTACCTGTTTGCTTACAATTCAGAAGCCTTTTCCGTTGGGAGCTTATTAAAATTAACTGAAAGATTTCTCATTACCGTTTGTATTTAATCACGGTGGTGTTGTGTTAGCAGTATGCAGATTTCTCTATTGTAAATCTTCACGTGGGGAATCTGCTTAGTATACGCAGCCTCTGCGGAACGGACTTCATTAATATTCTAGTTCTTTTTCATGATATTTGGGAAATTGCATTGTTGCAATTCTATGTACAAGTGCTAATTGGATCTTAAGAAATGTGCTACATCCAAATATGTTTATAGATTTGTGAATCAAATGGGGAAAGAGTTCTATTTTGAAGTAATTGCTTATTCTAGCCGACTATATCTGGTAACCATTTGAGATATTTAAGGGGGTCCGGACAGGCGATATGTCCCACTGATCTGGGAGCATAGTGGCCGGTCTCCGGCTAAATTCAGGGACTCATAACTAATCCACAAGTGCTATGTTCATTTTGAAATGCAAATGAGACGTCTCGTGTGACCCACATTGCCGCCAGCTCAGCTACAAGAACAAATTTCTATATCGTTACAGCCAGGCAGCTATTTATGGATGGCTCTTATTGTCCGAGAGATTTATTCATGAAACTTTGTATTCTAAATGCTGATTAATGCGAGATACTTTTAAAAGTAATGTTTATTAATGACTCCTGGAAGTCATTAGAGTATTTAAATTATAACCTTAATGACCTCAAATACAGAGAACCTTTTTTTAGGGTCATTATTTAAATAGTTATATGATAGACACTGCCAAACGGATATTTTACCTTAACAAAATTTAATTTGGGAAAATTAAAGCATTAATATCACGCCTTCTAGCAGCCGAATCAAAAAATAACTCACGTTTAAATATGATAATTAAAAATATAAAGTCCGTCACGCAGGGTCTGCGTAAACTAAGCAGATTTCCCTCTTGATGTTTTGCAATAGATAAATCTACATATGGTAACACTTAACACCACCGTGAATATTAAGTGAATAAATACAAACGGTAATAAGAAATATTTCAGTCAATGTCGTTAACCTCTATCGGAAACCTCTGAATTGTAAACAAACAGGTCTGCCAGCCACTCAGAGCTGAACAGATAGATAGAAATATTTTTCACCGGAAAGAAAAACAATTACTGAAATAACTCTGAGTATAACATATTAATTTTATTGAAAACTATTTATTATATCTAGTATTGTAATTTATAATGAGGCAGAATAATGTTTATCTCAATCACTCAAATTTTCGTAGTCCATTAACTAAAGAAGGGTGGAGATCAACAGAACGCATTTGCATATATATCACAAATAAGAAGCTAACATCAGTCTCTACACCAATTTCACGAGATCCCAACAGTTACGGAAACGGCCGGCTACAGCAGTAGTTTACCGAGATTGTTTCTATATCATTTTCCGATATTTTCAATTTCCGAGTTCCATCACTAATACTTTCCTATTTCTGATCTGGATTAAGCTACAAATGAATATTGATCTTCTGTGTTGAATGTACCGGTGAAAAATAGATCAAATAAACATTTTTGAGCCGAAAACGTAAAATCTTCATAGATGACAATTCCCAAAACGCATTTTCAACTATTTCACATTGAAAAGGTCAACTGACTACAATATTGGTTTTTCAGCTTTGAATAAGAATTTCCTAAATGTGAGGGTTCACTGAATGTTGAAAATTTACAAAAATGCAAGAAATCTCCTGAGAAAACCTGTATAGAAAACCTTTTATAAATCATTAAATTTGTCAACAAGATTGATTATGGCTATGCACAATTTTTAAATCCAGTGTTTTAATAACGGAGATATTTTGAAACTGTATTTATATCTGGACAATGCAAAAGTTAATTTATTAGTGGTTAAAACGTTAGTAATTAAACTTAAAAATGGTTATTATTAACTAGATACGTCTAAATGAATTTCCAAAATATAAAGAGAAATAATACTATCAAATGTTTGATGGACAATGTCATGACTGAATGCTCTTCATTAAATAAATTACTTCTATATAGCAGTAATAATTTACCTCAGGTAATTTAATTCCTGGAAGTTTTATTACAAGTACTTAGCCAATGAAC
>CM032231.1:73267500-73342500 GCA_019009955.1 Riptortus pedestris
GATAAAAATTATTTTGAATCATTACAAAGGAGTACTAGATATAGTAAATAGTTTTCACTATTTACTCTTCTTTTCTGTAAGTAGTTGGCAGAACAGTTAGTTTACATTTCAGAATTTTTCCGTCGGGAGGTTTCTCATTATAGTTTGTATTTATTCTCTTAATATTCACGGTAGGGTTATGATACTGGTATGTAGATTTATCTATTTTTAAACTTCACGAGGGAAATCTGCTTAGTTCACGCACCCCCTTCGTTACGGACTTTTCTACATCCCCGCTATATTCCTAGAACAAAAATGTTTTACTACTGTCAAATCATTTCTGAGGGGCTCAGGTTAGCCGTTTGTGTTAAAGTGCTGGCCTTAATCTCACATTGTAAACCAACAGTTGTAATTTCGATTCTCGTCTGAGAAATGGGTATTTATTTAGTTAAAAATTGATTAAATAAAAACATTTGTCCCACCCTGGCTAGAAAAGGGTGGTAACTTGTAGATAACCCGTCTCAGTTAGCCGTAGTTGGAAAAAGAGGACGCTAATAAATAATATAATAATAAAATTATTTTTGAATAATATAGAAAGAATACCTAACTTTTCAATAATCTTATCATGGAATGAATAACCAGTTCGTTCTATACATCAATATCCTGCACTCGTCAACCGATTTAGAATAGTTGATACATGTTAATAGATTTACATATATATTTAAATAGTGCAACGTCATTTTCCTGAATTCCAGTCAGGAAGGAGGCATTGAAATAGAAAAATACAAATACTTTCTCAACACTACTACAGAATAACTATCAATTACTCAATAATATGTGAATATCAGTCAGTTAATCATTTTGAAGCTTCAAAAAAGTCTTCCAATATTCTCAAAATTCTTTCTTATGAACTGAAGGGCTTATAGGAATCCGTGTATTACATTTACAACCACAAAAACTGATCTGATGACACCATAAAATAAAAATAGAATTCTTATGCACAATCAATGAACCTAACTGTTGGATATAATAGAATATTCTCACAATTATTTCATTAATTTCCTGAAATGGAAATATATGTTATCATATGAATAATAATTATATTAATAAATATAATATTTGATTAAAATGTTTTTCCTGTACCCAATATTCAAACATTCTGCAGATTTTACTGGGAAAGGTTACCTAAATAACTCTTTTTTTATTGAGAAGTTCTTTCTTTCATTTTTCAAACATTCGTAAATGTGTGCCTAAATGAAAGTCAGTTAGAATTTAAAATTTATATATACATGTATATATCAATCCTGTGATAGTATCTAATAATTAAATGATAAAACATATTCTATTTATTGAGGAGAGTAAGCCATTAAGAAATAATGTAATTTGCCGATTTCTATTTTGTAACAAAATAGCATAGCAGGGAATTTGTGCCTCTATTATCAAACTGGTCTTTCTTCATTATTAAAACGTCAGAAATGTGGTCGCATTGTAGATTGGAAAGTGAGAAATTAAATTCTAGTTATTCAGTTGCAACAATGAGTGAATATGCTCTGGCCTTTTGTGAATTGATGCCAATTGTCCAAAACACTTCCTTTTCTCTGTATTTTTTTTTTTGCTCCAATGGATATAAATATTAACGCACAGTTCATCAGCACTGTATGCTTTTACAACTATAAAAGTTGATTTTCATGTTCATTTCAGTTAATCATAATAAGTCCTCCTTTGAAATTGTATTTAAATCGTTGGTTAATTGTTTCTTTTTCCTTGGAATAAAATTTAATCTTGTTCAACTGGGAAGATCTCGGATGGCCTCAGAAGAAAAGAATGTTAGGAGTATCGTTTGAAAACAAAGCTGTCAGTATTCATTTTAATGTATTTGAGGTTTTAATATAATAATAGCGTTGTGACATTTATCTTATGATTCTAAATGGATATTGTTCTAAATGCAAAATTTAATTATGTCTTTTTGACCTGCTTCATCTCAGAGAGCTGCGATATAAATTCTATACGATTTACCTAACGAAAATAAATATTAAAGAATACAGCAGAAGCACCTGATGATGGCACGTTAGTGCCGAAAGGCCTTGTGCGTGAATAAATAAATTGGTGGGAAGACTTCGTGTTATTGAGACATGTTTCCCAAAATAAATATTAGTATTTATTAGCACCAACTTTTTGCTACTATGCCACGACGAATTGCCACCCGGAAACACGTTAGCACCATTTTCTAGCCAGATTGGAACTAAGGATTTTAGTTCATGACTAAATAAATTTCTGGCTCTATCGAACTCGCTGCTCTAGGTTTACCATAACAGATTAAACCCAACGCTTTAACCTACATGGCCAGCCTGATTCCTAAAATTAAATAAAATTCCGTTGAAATATCAAGAACTTATATTTCTTCTTATTCTTGTTTTTATTTATCATTTGGGACTCAGGTTAACCATGTGGTTTAAAGCGTTGGCTTTAATCTCACATGGTTAAAATAGTGTCGAAACGAATCCCGCTTGGACAAGAGGAATTTATTTATTGATGAAATCATTAAATAAATCCTTTGTCCCGCCATGGCAAGAAAAGAGTGTTAACCTGTTGATAACCCGTCGCAATTAGCCATAATACCAAAAGTGGACATTAATAAATAATAATAATAATTTATAGTTGTACTAATATCCGAGGACACGTGTCGTGCAATATGTTTAAATCTTTGAACTTCGGGTTATTTGGGGTAAATGCTTATTCGTTTATGTAATTATTAATTCCTTCATGCTTTAGTTGATATTGTGTTTTGCCCCTGAGTTTGCCTGCTTCAGAATATGCTGTTAGTATACGTTTAATGGTTCAATATGTGTGTATGTGCATTGCTCAATGAGCAGGTGGGAGGTTCCAGATTGAGTAATATGTAGGCGTGTGTACTTTGGCTTATCAGAATTTATCTTTACTTATAACCCTTAATATTCAGTAAAAGGGCGTGGTTTAGTTGTTTCATTTCCTATGTTTTTTTATTAGTAAGTGTTGACTAATTTTTTTCTTATTCTTGTAATAGTCCTTTCTTTAATTATCTAGTATTTACAGCGAATTATGTAATTTGTTATTGACGACATGGGTAAGTTTCTGTTGCTGTAGACAATTTCATTCCTACTTATTTCCTATATGTGACTATCTAGCAGATCATCATTTTTTTATAAGATGCAGTAGAATAACTAATGTTGTTTATTGAATGTATAAGTGAATTTCCAGTTCATTTTCTTTACATATTTTGAACGACACTTAGAGAATTGGTGCAAATAATGATGGTATCAGGGTCTCCAACTTATGTCCTCTCTATAGAAAACATTAGCTGAAATCAGTATAAATACATGTGACACAAATTGTATTTATTTTTTGACCAAACTTCGAACATTTTATTATTATTATTATTTATTACCGTCCACTTTTTGCAACTTAGGCTAATCTGGACGGGTTATCTACAGGCTACCACCCTTTTCTAGCCAGGGTGGGATTTTATTTAATGAATTTCGTCACTAAATAATTTCCTTTGCCCAGGCGAGAATCGAACTCGCCACTCTAGGTTTACTATGTGAGATAAAGTTCAAAGCTTTAACTCGCATGGCTAACCTGAGCCCCGAACATTTTAAAGTTTAATCTAAACGATATTTGAGTTGAAAAAATATTTTCTGAACAAAATTTATTTTTATTACGCAAAATAGAGATGACAAAGTATAATATTACCTATATTTACACAATTCATTTCCCTTCTTTTCTCAATATTACTGAAGCATTCTCATGTAAAGCTAATAGTAAATAATAAAAAAAAAACCCTCTTGTACTGAAAAATGTATTGCTAATATTTCTGTATTAATTTTCTTTTTATAAAATCAATATTTACGAAGTTTAATACATTTTGTCTTTGAAGCAACCACCCACTCACTACTAGTTGCATATTAGAATTCTCATCGTTTTTATTGGAATGCCATGTTGTACTTTGGGTTCGTTGGTATGCATACATAAAAGGTCATTAAAAATAACAATTTTTAATTCTTGTTTATATCAGGTTCTCGAAAAAGGGATATGGGTATCTGTTCTAGCATCAGACAAGCTGACGACTTGCACCACTCCACAAGTGAAATCTGATTAGTTAAGACGCTGCTTAGTGAGAAAATTATATATTGTCTTGCGCAGTCTTCTTTTAAATGAATCAAAGATGTCTGCAATTTAGATGGGAAATCTCCTTATTTTTGGAACTAAATGCGCAAAAAACCTGTTTATGCATAGTTCCTACTGAGAACGATTCTACTTTTGATTGTTTATATGACTATCTTCATAAAAATAACATTTAGAAATCGGCTAAACCCAGGCATTATAAGGAAGGTAATTTAATTCGATTCTTAATTAATATATTTTTCTTTTGAACAATGTATTTTAGTCAAACCAATATTTCTATTATATTTTTCAATAACAAAACCCCGAGAAAATTAGATATACTACTTATAGATTAAAAGAGCTCTACCTAATGGAAGAGATATGAGGGTAGAGGTATTCGGTCTGAGCAACATCTGGAGCACTACAATGGCTAGAGACTTTTCGTTCGTTTTCTTGGACCGCGCATTGTTCCTGCTTCTAGCTCACCTGGCTTTCTTTTAACAAGATTCCTGGACATTATTCTACTATACTATTTCTCATGTCTTAGTCCATTAATTTTCCCTAGCACAATGTCAGTAACACAAATGCGCTTGTAACTTAAACTCATCAATATTTAAATTATATTATGCCTTATGGGCATATTTTTCAAAACGAAAAAGTAACATTTAGAGGTAGGGTACATTTGGAAATCGGTACTAAAATGATCTTATATTCAATACCATGAATTACTTTAACAGAAAAATCGAATGTATATTTAGCTGTACTTTGAGGCATTTAGATATTTTATTCAAAATAAATAATGATAATGTTTTATGAAATTTTTGAACCTCAAAACTACATTTATATTCCAGGGTTGGGTCTAAACTTTAGATATGTCGGGTATCCTCCTATTTCATTTATGAGATTTAACAAGAGGTTTCATCTGATGGTAGTTCGTGGTTACTGTGTCCGTGCAGTCCTTGGACATGAGCACCACTTTCAAAACAACCAGCACTACCTGATGAAGCTGGTTGTAACACGTCAGAAACGTTGCAAAAGCATACACAACACAGCTGATCCTAGCCTAGTCCCAAACGAAGCGTAGATTCTCTGACCTTTTGGAACTGCATAAATAACGAAATTGACTGCGTTACGTTTTTCCGTTCATAGTGCTGGATCGGTTGACATTTGACGACAAATTGAGTTATGTTGAAAATCCCCAAATCTAATTTTCCCTGACGGAATTTGGCTAAAACAAAAATTGCACTTAACCGAGGACGTGAACTAGCTATCTTGGCATGCCCTTTTTAAGTCAGCATTTCCTGTCCATGGCGTCTTCTATTAAACTATCTAAGGAAATCCGAAGAAACATTTCCCTCTTCCCTAACTTAAACCAATTCTTTATAAAATCGCTCCAGGCAATTTCAAATGCCACAACCCAAATCCTCTTACAAGTCGAAACGAATAAGGGAAAATAATTATTGTTGGTTCTTCCCTATTTCTTCAACTAGATTCAATAATGATACTAAATGAATTTTCCTATTCCCCTGGAATTTCCATTTTTAATTTCATAGTTGAGCTGTAATTGAACTTTCCATTCAACCATGCAATAGGTAGGATTTATTTTTAACTTGGAAATGATGTACGTTGTGTTAAAATTTGTATTACCTTATTTCCCTAGTAGGCAATGAGTAAGAATCTCATCTGAGTTGAACTCAGGGGATTTTCTGGAAACAATAAATCCACAACCTTCTTGGACGTTCTCGAATGGAAGAGCTACTTTGGAGCTCCAGAAGGGTATATCCAGGCGACGGCAAAACTGTTGCCTCTCTTTACGTTTCGGCTTGAGTGGATCCATGAAAACTGAAAGTGAAATAAATGTGAGGAACATTTATTAATAAATCTATTACGGGAATTTGATTTTCTCAAGCTAGTGAATAAAGAGACATTTATTGATGTTAGTATAACGAAGTCATGTTAGCATTTATACGCTTGAAGGCTATAGATAGAGAAGGAGGTAGAAAACCCTGGCAATGGCGTCTAAAGTTCCTTACAGCCAGAAAAGTCAAGCGTGAACAAATTTTAATCTTGAGTCAGCTGATTCCACTTAATGAATTTCCGTTAATTGCCCTTGATTTCTCGGAATAAGGACAGAAATAAGCTGTTTACGTAATTCTGCCAGTGGCATTGCTGATTAATTTGCTTTGGGGGAGGAATAATTCTGATATCAGCATATTGCATAAGAAGTTTTACGTAAACATAATGGATGGCCGCCTCACTCGCTGGCATACGAAATTGTAGACTGAGTTTCCTCTCATCATTATTCGTTTCGCAAATCAATTGGACGTTTATAAAGCACGACCAGTGTTGAATTGCAATTTCTTCTATTACATTTTGATTATGAGACGGGAAACTATGACTATATATGTGTATCCCAATGGAATTCCCACCTGAATATTTATGTCATCTAAAGTCCCCGGTGGGTGGCCATGTTGAAAGAATGGAACCCGTCCAAAATGTTGGTTTATGGTACACTACTAAGAGATGAGTTAGGAGCGATGGCTTCATGGACTGGGGTGGTCTTGCGGGGATACGCGCTGGATAAACCTGGACTAGGGACCTTGAGTAATGGTTAAAAATGGTGGTACTAGAGCTCCAAGTACTTCAAGGACTGCGTGTAAGTAGATAACTTTTGGAATGGACATTAAAACTTACAAAAGGTTCTGAACCAATTTTAACAAGCGATTCATTGCACTTTGGCATACCAAGTTTAGCATTATTCACTTAGATTTGCGGAATCAGCTGCTATTTGTGCACAGCTATACACATGAAATTGAAAACCGTTTTTGATTCGTTTACTATATTGGCATGCTTGGTTCTGTGCGTCGTTCATTCATTGATATTTTTTTTCCAGAAACCAGTCAGTTTAGGGGACAATCTGTGGGGACATAGTTCTCTCATATGATCTTTCATATTCCTGATAATTATTTTTGTTTCATGATTTTTGTTTACAGTATAGGAAAAGTGGAGGCAAGTTTTTTGAAATTTCCAAGCAGTGATTGATCAATTGCTCGTCCCTTTTGCAGAAGATGAAGGATACGATCTTGCCACTCGAATTCCTCGGAATTACACGATGAAGAACATGAATTCCTACTAATTCTATTAGCAGATTTCCCTTAAGGGAAATCAGCAATTGAGGTCGTACTCATGATGGAAATTTAGAAATTTTTCTTCAAATATCCATCGATCCTACCTAGTTGATGACGGAAATGAGGTCCGTTCAAAACTGTATATATATATATATATATATATATATATATATGTATATATATATTTGTCTGTTACCGCTCTAGCGGTCGCAATTTTTGTTTGATCGTTACCAAACTCGATATTTAGTCGTTTTATGTAAAAAGAAAGATCAAGTTCGTTAACGGCTGAAATCGGACCAGGGGAAGAGGTTTAGGAGGGGAGAAATTTGGAATTTCGAAATATCTCCGTTACTATAAGTCGGATCAAAAAATTGTATAGAACCAATCTCATTGACAATTAAATGTACTATAAATAGTTGCATATACATGAATTCTCTATCTTGAATATTAACCGAGCTATTTGCATTTTTCAGTTTTCAGCCTTCAGTAAACCCCCACTTCTACTAGTGTTACATAAACAATACTCTGTTATATAATAAACCACATTATTCGAAACTTAAATACCAAATATTGTTTTCAAGAGATATTTATTATATGATATTCACGCAAATATGTTCTGGTGACCCCCCCCCTTCTTATGTTTTTGGACTACTTAAATTTGATTGATTGTAATAAAGATTATTCTGATTCAGTATAAATTTCAGTACTAGATATAGCAAATAATTTCCAATCAAATTAATACGTTATATTCAGATATATTACAGCAATTGTTTACATTTCAGCTGTTTTTCGTTGTTGAGATTATTAACATGTATTGTAAATTTACTGAGCATTCACGGTAGTGTTACCTGTATGTATATTTATCTATTGTAAACCTTCTCGTGGGAAATCTGCTTAGTTTACGCAGCCACTGCGTGACGGACTTTTTATTATCTCTCACACTTTCACCTTACCTTATGATGAACATTGGTGTATCATTACTAAGTTCTAGATACAATCAGGGTTGTTAGGGGTTCGGGAGACAAGCCACTTCTTGTAAGCAGTGCTGCCACCACTCTCATTACCCTGACATCTCTGCATCGAACCTGAGCCTCTTCATGGTGGGAACAGTATAATGGTAAATTTATTGAATGGCTGGACTTCATCATAGAATTACATGCCCTCCGCCATTATAAATTGATACACCCACTCCTTTCGTTGGACGGTTGATAATGTGAGGGTTTCAGTATTATAATTGTGAGCATATATATTTGACATATTGAATCCCCCCATTTGATAACTGAAAGATTGGAGATGCGATATAGGCCGCTGCTAGCTAGGATATAATAATGAAAGCCTAAACCACAGAGCTAGGGATGCCGGCAAGCTTCCACCGCAATCTGTTTGCAGAGTGGCTTAGTCCTCATCCTATAACTGACAAATTATATTCAGATTTAATCCCCTTCCTCCCCTTGACAGTTTATTCCAAATATAACTGTGTGAATTAATCAATTTTTCCTTCGCCGCTCAAACTCGGGCCAACTTTCAACTTGGCCACAGTAGCCTAAGCCACTTAGTAACTTTCGGAGAAAATACAGAGATTAGAGTAATCTTCTCAGTCATTGCCTAGGCAGGATTAGCCACCTTAAATCTATATAAATAAAACTGAAATGTTTGTATGAAATTCTATTTAAATTTCTCCAGGACACATTTTTTTTTTCAAGTTTCAACCCATTCCAAAAAGAATTGGGTCAAAATGAAAAAACATTGAATGTCCACTTGTGCGAGGATAAATCAAGATGGCTCAGATAATGCTAATTCTATGTCAACCACCCTAAGGAATAATAAAACATAATAGTCTGAATAACATAACTTATTCACTAATCTAAAAATTATAAAGCTAAGTTAAATTTTAACCCTGATGTGTTTAGTAGGCACCAATTTTGTAGTTAATGATGGTCGCACTTGGTGATTGTTTTCTGTGAACAAGACAAAATGTTTCCCGTACATGAACAAGGGGTGTGTCACAAAGATTTTCCTTGTTTTTCCGTTGCCCTCCACATCCAGCAATAAAGGCATCATCAGGTCATTCTGAGAGTAGGAAATTTCAATGGGGCAAGACTGGGAAATTAAATACATAGTGCACGTGCTTATCCCTTCTAATGTTCTATCATTTAATTAATTTCTTATGAAGACTACGGAAAACAGATGGTTTTTAACAGGCATCGATTACAGCAACATATTCAAAATATTTATATGAGTGTGTGATATTGAGTGAATATAAGTTGCTTTGTTGAAACTTTCATAAAATTTAAAATTCGCTGTTTTAACATGGAGGATGGGGGGGGGGAGTCTCATGAACCACGTACATGACATGAGCAGCAGGTGGCCTGTTGCATTTTTAGCAGATTTCCCTTGAGGTAAATCAGCTATTGAGGTCGTACTCATGACGCGAGTTTCGAAAAATTTCTTCAAATGTCCATCGATCCTACCCAGGAGATGACGAAAATGAGGTCCGTTCAAAATTATATATATATATTTGTCTGTTAACGCTCTAGCGGTCGTAATTTTCGTTTGATCGTTTCAAAACTCGACATTTAAACGTTTTAAGGAAAAAATAAAGATCAAGTTTGTTAATGGCTGAAATCGGACCAGTGGGAGGGGGGGTTTAGAGGGGAAGATTTTCGAAAATTCAAAATATCTCTGTTACTATACGTCGGATCGAAAAAGTATATAGAATTTATCTTATTGCAAATTAAATTTACTATAAATCGTGTTATATACATGGATTCTTTATCTTCAATATTAACCGAGATATTTGCATTTTTCTGTTTTCAGCTTCTGAAATGAGATCGGCTATCTTCGGGTCTAGTCGTGAGGTTCCGTCAATAGGTAGTTCGGGCCGTTCGCGTAATTATTCGGCTCTCTAATCTGAAATTTCTCTATTGTAAAACATCACGAGGGAAATCTGCTTAGTTTACGCAGCCCCTGCGTGACGGACGTTTGATCATTGTGGGAGACTACTTTCGAATTTTACCAAACCCAATTAAAAAGTAAGAAATCTGGGTTACACTTTTTTTTTTTAGGAAAAGTGGTATTATAACAGCTACTTCTTGTATTATAATACAATTTATTAAAGAGATAAAAATAACCATTGAATGCAGTAGGTATTTAACTAATGACCAATATCAGGTCATATGGTTGATGGTTTTATTTGTAACCAGAAATCAATGAGCGGGTACTTTTAATTTAATTTAAAATTCATTAAGAAAAAAAATTAATAGACCCAATAATGCCAAAAGAAATTAGGCTTTAATTGAAGACATGAATTGTTATATTTCATTTACTGTACCAAAGGACATTTGCATATTTAATAGTCTAATAAAATGTCTAAAATGATTGTGTCTCAGGTTATCTGAAGACTTAACATAAGTGAGTTAGAGTTTTAATCAGGGAAGGCTTGTATTTAAGCTCTCCTTGGAAGCTTCTTTTGGGAGCCCTTCTGGGGGGAGCGCCACCTTCCTGTCGTCGCCCTAACTACAATTTATTTATAAAACTCTGTAATTAAATTTACCCTTTTATTAAAAAAGAAACAGGGACTCAGTCTATGTACAGCTTATTTTTAAATGTTATGTACACACTGGGTGTGTAATAGTTTCACTTTTTTTAAAATAATATAACCATCCTGAGCAAGAAACAGCTTATTTTGTAAATGAACGTGGCAGGTATCAATTAGATATTATGAAGTTTTTTTTAATGTTATTTAAACATGTAGTCGTCGTATTAAATTTACAACTCCTGTGTAAGAAGTAGTTTCAAGATTGAAATCGTATTTTTTATTGATCTGGAAAAGGATCAAATTTGGAATATTGGAAACGCTTAGGGGAAAAAAAAGTTTCAGAAATAGTAAATGATGAGTTGTTTTACACCATATTGTTTCATATTATAATCTGTACAAACTCAAATGAAGTAATTAAACCAAAAAACGTTTAATAGTCCTTTTCTAACTACTTCAATATTGCAAAGCTATTTTATATGATTAACTGAAATTGGCATTTAGATATTATATGTAAAATAAAGATTATTAATTACAAGAATTATAGACGATATTACATGTAGTATAAAATACTGATGCTATGTTATGAAAATATAACCACTGGTTAAGTCGGATACTAGTCCTTATAAATTACTATATGCAGTCAAATCCATGTGAGTGATACATTTCAAGAATCGTAAACTAGAATCCCACGTTAAAATCGCTAAAATCTTTGATTTTCATATTACAACAGAATTATCCGTTTTGACACTCCTTGGGTCCAATTCGACTAGTAGTCTCTCAAAATTCCAAAACTACTAGGCCCAGAATGTTGAAATTCCATATTTGAAACTGTTATAACTTCTATTAGTGGACCTCCTTTTTTTTATGGAACCCAACCGAGATGGAGGAGGATTCAGAGGAAGGAATGGATGGCAAAAATGGAAAATGGTAAATTTCTCCTTCGCTATTAGGGAATATTTTTGTAAAATCTTTTCAGTTTACAATACAAAGGTCTATAAAGTATTTTATTTGACAATTGTCTGATGCATTGGAACGGAGATTTTGTGGGTAGTATGAGTGCAACAAAGAGTTTTTTTGTTGTTTTTTTAATTTAGTAGGGGTGGTGGGGGAAGCCATGTTATATTTTTTAGGCATAAAAATCGCTTCTCTTCCTTAGGTTTTCTATTTCAAAAGTATTTCCACGCTTGAATATTCCAGGGGTTTGCAAGAATTAGCCATGGGAGAATTAATTAATTGAATTTCTTGCAAAAATGTATTTCCAGCAGCGTCTCTATCATAGGAATAGCTCTCAACCCGGTGGAGTAGAGACCAAGTCTTTAATGTTATCAAGTCACCTACTCCTTATAGTAGTCATGTGCACCGGCGGTGTCATTGATGTGGTGGTCCACAATATTTCACCGATTTTCCAATCGGCTTCTTCTGATGATCATGTTGGGTGTTTGCTAGCGACACCTCCTAAGGACTACTCCTATGAGTAACGTTAATTCAATGAATCGAAGATATTAAAAACATGAAAAATGTTTGTTGGACCATTCATTTTCTTCACGCGTTTCCTCGACATTTTCTGAGAGGCCGCATATTTTTTTTTGCAGTATTTTGAGAGACTAATGTTTAAAGAGAACGTAGAAAATGAGCTCATTTAGTAAAGGGATATCTTTTAGATCATAATGCGCTCGGCCCGAGCGAAAATAGGTCAGGAATAAACGAGCTGTCAGAGCTATCACAGTAACTCTCCCGGAAAATATAAAACGAATATAGCAACGCAAGGTGATGATAGTGATAGCACTGATAAGGCGAATCACGCTTAGACCTGCCTATCGTAATTGCCCCTAATGTGATGATCACGCAAGCTCACATTTTGTATACCGCGCACGATGAAATGAAGAATATCCGTGCAGGTCATATATAGCTTGCATGGAGGAGATTAGGTAGGATGGAAGGGGAAACGTGTGGAGGCGTAGCTTGTGAAATATGGGCAGCAGAAGAGCATGTACAAATACTTACACTAACGTACAGAATGTTCATCAAGAGATAAACGTATCTTACTACTTAAAAGTCCGTCACGCAGGAGCTGCGTAAACTAAGCAGATTTCCCACTAGTCTCGTATTTGCTTTTATCAAAATTTAAACGTTCAATGAGAACAATATTTGGTATTTATGCGTCAAATAATGTGCTTCATAATATAACAGCATATTGTTAATATGACATGAGCAGGAGGGGGGGGGGTTACTAATGGCAGAAAGCTATAAAATGCAAATATCTCGGTAACTAACCAAGATAGTGAAAAAACACACTTGTTAACATTTACAGAACATTATATTTGCAATAAAATTGGTTCTATATAATTTTTCGATTTGACGCATAATAACGGAGATATTAAGAATTGTTGAAATTCCTCCCTACTAAACTCCCCCTTACAGTGGTTGGGTTTCATTCAGTAACGAACTTGATCTTTCTTTTTACATAAAACGGTTAAATATTGAGTTTGGTAACGATTTATTTGGTTACTAAAATCGCTAGGACGGTAACAGACAAATATGTATATACCTTATTATATCATATCACCTTTAATCAAAAAAGTCCGACACGCAGGGGCTGCGTAAATTAAGCAGATTTCCGTCGTGAAGTTTTACAATAAAGAAATTTCACGAGAGCCGAGCCAGTCAAAGAAACGGCCGAACTAGCTTTTTGCGGGAAAGTAACTCTCGTCCGTTAGGCTCCGAGATTAAATTAAAAACAATTCAATCTCAAAAAACAACAAGAACACAAAAGATGGACTTACCGTTAATGATAGCAGCGCTCTGAACACTTATTGCACCAACACTAAATAGTACCACAGAATATCCATTATTTGTAAGACTTAATACTGCTGTGAATATTAAATAAACAAATAAAGGGCAAGACAAATGGTAAGAACCTTCCTGATAGCAAACAGTCTGAGTTCTAAACAATCAGGTTAGCCAGCTTTTACCGGAAATAAAAGCAATTACGGAAATATATTTGAATATAAGTTATAAATTTTATTCATATAACTATTTATTATATCAAGTACTGTAATTAATAATAGACCAGAATAATTTTAATCACAACCATTCCAAATTTAGGAATCCAGGAAGAAAATAGAAAGGGGGGGGGCAAAAAACGATTCAGACGGTTATGAGATTTTCACATGATTAAGGAACAAGCAGGTTAGCCAGCGAAGGTTTACAATAGATAAATATACATACAGGTAACACTTCCGTGAATATTAGTGAATAATTACAAACGGCAATGAGAAATCTTTCAGTGAATTACAATATGAGTTAATAGTCCCTACAACGTTATACAGCTGGATTGTAAACAAACAGGTTAGCCAACCTTGTAGAGCAGTATCGATAGATAGACCGGAAAAACAAACAATTAAAGAAATATATCTGAATATAAAATTTTAATTTTGTTGGAAACTATTTATTATAGTTAGTGGAGTAATTTGAAATGGATCAAAATAATTTCTATCTCAATTTTTTCTCAGATTTTTGTAGTCCAAGAAACAAAAGGGGGGGGGATTCAACAGAACGTATTTATTTGTACCTCGTAAAATAAAGCTTTGTTGAAAACAATATTTTGTATTTAACCTAATAATGAGATATCAGATTATTATTAATATGTTCCTAGTAGGAGTAGGGGTTTACTGAAAGCGGAACTCATTACAAAAAATACAAATATCTCGGTTAATACTCATTATACGGAAAATATGTATAGAACAATATTTATAGTAAATGTAATTTGCAATAAGATTGATTTTATACAATTTTTCGATCCGATGTATAGTAACGGAGATATTTCGAATTTCCGAAAATCCTCCCCTCTAAACCCCCCTCCCACTGGTCCGATTTCAGCCGTTAACGAACTTGATCTTTCTTTTTACATAAAACGACTAAATTTCGAGTTTCGTAACGATCAAACAAAAATTGCGACCGCTAGAGCGGTAACAGACAAATATATATATATATATATATATATATATATATATATATATATATATATAACATTTTGAACGGACCTCATTTTCGTCATCTCCTGGGAAGGATCGATGGTCATTTGAAGAAATTTTTTGAAACTCGCGTCATGAGTACGAGCTCAATAGCTGATTTCCCTAAAGGGAAATCTGCTAAAATTGGCAAATGATAATGCAGTTTGAGACTAATTAGATGAAACTGGGGTATTTTCATTTCCCACCATGATAAAAGTCTTTTTTTACTCAATCTCTCTCTATGTAAGTAAGCGATTCTAATGTAAAATATTTGTTCTTATTAGAAAGTGAATTGATGATATGCTCCAAATTAACTTACAAGCCTGGTAAATGAAAAGGCGAAAAAGTTATTACCATTTCATAGCTGCTGTTTTCAAAATTTTATAAGAAGTCCTTCAAAAAGAACCCATCGAATTATATATAATGCCACCTACAGACAAAGTGAAATTTCCTTCAGAAGCAATGTGCTAAATTTAATTAATGTAAAATGAGCCTTTGTTATCATCTTTCCTTAATTATGTACTTCAAATTACAGAAAATAATATAGTTTTTGCTTTTTTAGTTAAATACTGCTTTGGTTGGACTTCCAGTTTGAGTTTCCATTGCTTTTAAAGTACTGAGATTATGAGAGAAACGGAACTTCTCTTCAAGAAAAACGTAATTAGAAATAAATAATTACTACTTTTCAAGGAATCAAAAGATTAATTAATAAGCTTCTTTTCCCTGAGTGCGCCAAATTCCTTTACACAAATAAGAATTACACTTTTTATACATTTTAATTAATCATTAAAGCCTTTGTTAGAAATGAAAACTTTGATGTATTTATTTAATTTGTTCGAAATTATGACTTTTTATACGTAATAAAGTCTTGAAAATATTATTCAGCTTAAATATTATATGGCATAGGAGGGTTATTTTTTTATGTACAATTTTCCCTCTTATATAGTTTAAGGTAAATCATTTCAAAATCATTTGATAGTCTAATAAAACTCAACTCAGGAATATTCACACTATAACACTAATTCCACTGACATAAGTGAAACTGATACATTATAATTATTAATTTTTCGGGAAATTAATGCCTCCATTGTCAACAAACGCCGCAGAGGATTAGGGCACTTTTTCGGGGCTCATGATCTCAATCTTTCAACTTCCAGCATCGGGAGATAGGTTTCGTTTCTACCCCTATCAAGTCCACCACGCAATAGTTTCGCATACAAAGCAGATTTCCCACGTGCTGGTATGGCACGCTACTCATCCCATTCGCCATATAATTTATATCTCTAAGAAATAATTCTTTTAAAAAAGAGGGGTGAGGTTTATTGAAGACTATAAACAAGAATACAAGAAATGTATTTGCGAAAATATGTATACAACAACAATTGCAGAGCATCAACAGTTTAACAAGGTTCGTCCAATAGCATTGTTCAATCTCGTTCACAACAACCGACATATTTGGAATTTTCGGATTCCCCCCCCCCTATTCCCGGTCAGATTTTAGTCATTAACGAATATGATAAACTTTTGTGGTGAGTGAAAAAGTTAAGAGTTGAGTATGGTATAGATCAAATAAATATTTTTGAGTCAAGAAATAAAATCTCAATTCATGACGTTCTCACATAACATATTCGAATGTATCTCATCTAATGAAGACAGTATTCGGTATTACCGCTTGCAATAATAATACAATATTATTGTATAAATTATTATTACTATATTACAATAAAATTTAAACTACATTAATAAATTTTTGAGAAGGTACCACCGAGAGTCGGAAATATATGACGAAGCCAGCTGTATTTCATCAGATGCGTCCGTTAGGAGAGCCAATATTGTTGTCATTTCAAGAAAAGAAGATAAGGGTATAATCATTGATCCAACAGTATGATTCGAAATAAGTAAAAAAAAAATTATAAAAATTTGACAGTCAAAGGGCTACTGTTTGGATCGTGAGGAGTGTTAGCCAAGTTACTGCGACTGAAGAAATAAGACAAATGTCAACTAATATTCTAAAAACGTCCATCAGATTGGTGAATTGCCATTTATACCATAATAAAATTTGACTTAAGCTGCTCCCTTAGCAACATCCCCAACAGAAAAGATATTTATATATGACTCAAAATGGAAATAATTACCTTACTAAGGAGGCTGACCTTGATAGGTACCCCCAAAAAAAGAGGCAGCTTAATTTGCTTGTGTATATATATAGATGAATTCTGTCAATATGGGTAATATTATACTTTATTATCTCTATTTTGCGCAATAAATATTAATTCTGTTCAGAAAATATTTTTTCAACTCAAATATCGTTTAGATTAAACTTTAAAATGTTCGAAGTTCGGTCAAAAAATAAATACAATTTGTATCTCATTAATTTATACTTATTTCGGCTAATGTTTGTTATAGAGAGGACAAAAGTAGGAGACCCTGATACCATCACTATTTTCACCAACTCCCTATGTGTCGTTCAAAAGATGTAAAGAAAATGGACTGGCAATTCACTTATATATTCAATAAACGACATTAGTTATTCAACTACATCTGACAAAAAATGACGATATGCTAGAAAGCCACATATAGGAAATACGCAGGAATGAAAAATTATATTGAACATGCTTGATTTTCGTCATCTACTGGGTAGGATCATTGGGCATTTTGCGAAATTCAGTATATCACCCAGGTTTACAGGCTCAAGAGTGGTTAACATGTCGAAGAGTGGTGACGTAGCTATCCTACGTGTAGTTGTAGTTAAATGGGATTAGAGGAACGTATATTATAACTTTGAATTTATTTTTCGATATTCGAACAAATGTCCCTCGATCCTACCCAGAAGATGACGAAAATAAGGTCCATATTTCATTACCATAAAAATGTATTTCGTACAATGGTTTTAATTGTCTCATGGAAACATCTGTTTCTTCCGGGAATATCTGTTAAATTATGTTTTAATAATTTGGCCTCCAGTGAATAACTAGCGAAATGTTACCAGCCCCGTTAGCTCTCTCAAAATTCAAACTTCCACCTAATTTAAATTTAACAGACACCAATTTTCTTTAAAGACCATTCGAAGGAGGGAAAACTGAGAGCACTTAAACACATAAAACTTTAGCTAGAGGAAAGAGAGGGAGGAGGAGTTGGTATAATTTAATTTTACGACACCGGAGGCTGGGAGTTAAACGGCCCGAAATAAGGGCTTTAACACTTTTTCAAAGTTCCCAACCATGGCCCTCCAATTGGCTCCAATTGATGGAGGCTAATTCCAGGCAGGTCATCTCATCTCCAGCTAGCCATAATCAATCCTTCATACCAATATAATAAACAAATAACCTAAAGGAAATCGGTTGGAATGTTATAGGATAACTACAAATTTGTAAGGGTTCCGTTAATTGTTATATAAAAAGCCAGTTGGAGTTAATTGTTACATTGATAATGTACCAATTTTTACAAGATCATTCTTATAATCCATTACTAGTTACGTATTACGGAACAGTTATGGATCCGCTCTCTATCTATGTGTTTTTAGCGAAAAAAACAAACTAGAATTTTTGAAAAAGTTCAGTGAATTCTCTCTTAATTAGTTAACACTTTAGCTAGTAAAGTCTTGGCGTCCGACTCACCAGTAATACCAATAAAAATACCCCATATGTAAGAAAGTATTCCAATTAAATTACATAGAATCTTACACATTTTTGTGAGGTGTATATGGAATTAATTAAAACTAATCTGATATGGGCACTACATGACTTCCTTCTACTCCTATTAAATTAAATAATCGAAATGATTTAATACACTTCATTAAACATGATTTTATTAGAAAGTTATATACGATGATTCCGTCCAAATGTGTCGGATCTAAGAATGCCGTTGAACATAATTTATAAAGCTTTTTATGATAAACAAAAATAGTTCTGTAACATTTTTCGTATCTCTAATTGGCATAGAAAACATTTCCATTTTTTTATTTCCTTCTTAATTTCAAAGACAGGCGCACAACTAGACGTTACAACAGCCCTAACTATGAAATTTCAACATTCTAAGGTTGGTCCTTTTGCGAGATCTTATATTTTATAATCAAGTGGCACTGAAAAAACAACAATCCATCCCTGTTTGTTATTACAATAAATGTAACTTTGCAGGCCTTGACAAAGGTGATAAAATACACCGAAACGTCGGATGCAAACTGAAGAAGTTTTATTTCAACCTTAGTGACCAACAACTACATCACATAAGGATAAAAATTTTTCTAAATTTCAATATTCCATTTACTTAGTAAAAATTAATCAAAATTTTTAATGGACGCTTTCTACCAACCAAAAACCAACATCAAATGAATCCAGCGAAGTAAGAGTGGGGTTTTCAAGATCCTCTAATATTATTAATTTGTCAGTTAATACTGAGCCAACGAATGAACCCATTTCCGTTCTTGCAATAACGATATAAAATTATACTGTCTTCATAATAAACTATTCAGTTATTATTTACTTATACGACGATGCAGTCCTGGGAGAACCTGAGCCACTGCCACAGCAATTTTTGACAACTCCTCGAGGTTCTCAGCTACGTTCCCTAGAGGCCCAAACGAGTCCTCTCCCAGTCATTATGCCACCATTAACTAGGCCTACCTCTTCTCCTATTCCACCTCATGCACTATCTTTCTGGTAGTCTGTCGGGTCTCATTCTTTCAACATGTAACAGCTCTCCCAGTCATTATGCCACCATTAACTAGGCCTACCTCTTCTCCTATTCCACCTCATGCACTATCTTTCTGGTAGTCTGTCGGGTCTCATTCTTTCAACATGTAACAGCTCTCCCAGTCATTATGCCACCATTAACTAGGCCTACCTCTTCTCCTATTCCACCTCATGCACTATCTTTCTGGTAGTCTGTCGGGTCTCATTCTTTCAACATGTAACAGCTCTCCCAGTCATTATGCCACCATTAACTAGGCCTACCTCTTCTCCTATTCCACCTCATGCACTATCTTTCTGGTAGTCTGTCGGGTCTCATTCTTTCAACATGTAACAGCTCTCCCAGTCATTATGCCACCATTAACTAGGCCTACCTCTTCTCCTATTCCACCTCATGCACTATCTTTCTGGTAGTCTGTCGGGTCTCATTCTTTCAACATGTAACAGCTCTCCCAGTCATTATGCCACCATTAACTAGGCCTACCTCTTCTCCTATTCCACCTCATGCACTATCTTTCTGGTAGTCTGTCGGGTCTCATTCTTTCAACATGTAACAGCTCTCCCAGTCATTATGCCACCATTAACTAGGCCTACCTCTTCTCCTATTCCACCTCATGCACTATCTTTCTGGTAGTCTGTCGGGTCTCATTCTTTCAACATGTAACAGCTCTCCCAGTCATTATGCCACCATTAACTAGGCCTACCTCTTCTCCTATTCCACCTCATGCACTATCTTTCTGGTAGTCTGTCGGGTCTCATTCTTTCAACATGTAACAGCTCTCCCAGTCTGCTGTTAGTTTCACTATAGAATTCCATTAATTCTGCCTTGCTTGAAGTTCAGTTATAATACCAGCCAAGAATAGGGTGTGAATTGGGAAATAAAAGACAAAGTTTAAATTAAACAGTCTACATAATAAAATAAAATACCAATGTTTTTAGCAGATTTCCCTTCAGGGAAATCAGCTATTGAGGTCGTACTCATGACGTGATTTTCGAAAAATTTCTTCAAATGTCCATCGATCCTACCCAGGAGATGACGAAAATGAGGTCCGTTCAAAACTATATATATATATATATATATATATATATATATATATATATATATATATATATATAGACATATATATATATTTGTCTGTTAACACTCTAGCGGTCGCAATTTTTGTTTAATCGTCACCAAAATCGGTATTTAATCGTTTCATGTAAAAAGGAAGATCAAGTTCGTTAACGGCTGAAATCGGACCAGTGGGAGGGGGGGGGTTTAGAGGGGGGATTTTCAAATATTCGAAATATCTCCGTTATTAAGCATCGGATCGAAAAATTGTATAGAACCAATCTTATTGCAAATTAAATTTAATATAAATATTGTTCTATACATTTATTCTTTATCTTGAATATTAACCGAGATATTTGGATTTGTATTCTGCGTGTGGTCACCAGTAGGCTATGTTCGGACTTTCCGCCGAGAGCTCTGGCGGCCGTTTCTATAACTATTGGTCCCTCGTGAATAGGTTTAGAGGTTAGGTTAACTGTTTTTTGGGGCTAGAAACTACTGGGTTATTATGCCCTAAATAATGTTTTAGGTTTAGAGGTTTCTTACTACTACAGTTGTTATTAGGCAGATTTCTCTATTGTAAAACCTCTCGTGGGAAATCTGCTTAGTTTACGCAGCCCTTGCGGGACGGACTTTTTTTTTTAATATATTTTCTTAAACGTATTAAACTTCATGAATTAACTTAGTGTTAGGTTAATTGCTTTTTCTCCTGTAACAATTTTAAACTTATATTTGGCCAATGGGTACATTTGTATACAATATATTAATGGCTTAGGAATAAAACAGACTGAAGAGCGTCAGTGTTACTTGGGAAACGCATTTGAAATCATAAACTTTTTAAACCAATATTTTAAAAATCATTATGTGAGCTTTTTACGACTGTGATGCAGGCAGTATCACTGAAACCTTTCTTGTTTTATTTTGCTAGTGAAGATATTGGAATACGAGTATAAAATCATGCAAAAGGTAAATGCGTCACACAAACACATTTAAGAGCGTATGTAATAGCAAATGTAAAACAAATAGAAAAAGATTTCTAATTTGTAGATGGATATAGAAGCGTTGAAGTTACGTCAAACATATATATGAACGAAATAAATATTCTGGTAAATCTTACGTCTTTATTGGATAATATTGAAAGAACCTATATTTTAACTTATGTGCCGCACCAAATGTCAAACATTTGAGTATATTTAATGGATATAATGGAACTAACATGCTCAGGAGAGAAAGCGGACGCAGCTAATCAAAGAACATTACGCGTCGAACGCATTATCGGGAAGAGCAGTTTAGAAGTCTAAGTGGCGAGGAAAGAGCATATGCCGAAGGAACGATATGTTCCATTCGAATCGGACAGCGATAGGCCTACACGGTTTACCTTTTAGCCCTAAACCCGTGGTAACCTTCGGCGCTGGTATTATGGCCACTGAGCCACTAGCCCCATATATGAGCTCATAAAATATATGTCAATCATTGATTAACTTATGCTTTTCTCAAAATAATATATATACAACAGTAAAGATAGATATCTTCATTATATCCGTTATCCTAAAAATATTTGAATCCTACACCACAACGCTTGATTTTAGGGTAACATTAAATTTCTAGTCATCTGAAAACCGAAATTTACATAATAAAAATGTCCGTCACGCAGGGGCTGCGTTAACTAAGCAGATTTCCCATGTGCGTCACCTCAAAATGTACATTTACCTCAAAAACGTAAAAGTTCAATTAGAACAATATTTGGTATTTAGGCTTCAAAATATAACAGCTTTTTGTTAATATGACATGAGTAAAAGTGGAGGTTTACCAAATGCCACAAACTAAAAAAATGCAAATATCTCGGTTAATAATCATGATAGTGAAAAAACGTACATAAGAACATTATTAGAACTATACATTTGCAATAAAATTGGTTCTATACAAATTTTTTGATATGGCTTATAAAAACTGAGATATTTCGAAATTCGCACCAAACGAACTTGATCTTTGTTTTTACATAAAACGACTAAATATCGATTTTGGTAACAATTTAAAAAAATGTGCGACCGCTAGAGCGTTAACGGACCTCATTTTCGTCATATCCTGAGTAGGATGGACATTTTTAGATATTTTCCGAAAATCACGTCATGAGTACGATCACAATAGATTTCCCCTAAGGGAAATCTGCTAAAATGCATATGGGTGGAATACGAGTTCAGTTATCCCCTTCTATATATCTTCCATATTTCAAGGTTCCAAAAAATGTGAGGAGTTGTAACCAATTTCTAGGCAACTTTTTAATTTTTGTTGAGAGTTTGAAGTGCGTTATAAGGTCCGCAAAACAAATCATTCCCTCGGTCTTAGTTCTTATTCTCCTTCCGCCCTAAAGAATGAAGGAATCTTCCTGCACCTCGCCCTTGGAGATCTTAAAAAGTTTATTTTTTATCGTGGTTGAGCTAAATGTAGTTGTATTTGGTGACATAAGTAGCTTGGGGCTGTTGTATAATACACCCCTGCCTTGGATGGGAATAAATCCCTGAGTAATACAGGGAGGGGGATAGATTGGCAGGGAGGTGGCCTACATTGTGCTCCATGTTGGAGACTGTATCGGTTTTCTGTCCCCTACCAGGATTAACTCGCCTTGGGCCAATCCTCCAATGATCTATGGTTCTCGCTAATGTATTGCTTCTCTTACACTTACATTTCAAGGATATCTCAGCACACATTATAAATTATTTATTCATACTTTATCCACTAAATCCTCCCTGCTTCGATATATAATTGAAATACGTACGGGTCGCCAAAATATTAAAACTTCATTGGGATATGATTGATATATTTCAAAATTTGGGATAACGTTTATAATAAGATAATTTGGGATTAATCGGTAAGTAATAATTGATAAAAGAAAGTAAATATTACTAGACCCATTCTGAGTTTCTGGAGTTTAACTTTACTGCCAGATTATTCCATGCAAACATGTATTTCGGTAACATAAAGACCCCAAGAGACGGTTTTCCAGTCCACTAGTCCGTAGCGTGCTTCTTCTCTGCCAATCCTTGGTCTCCCTCGAACTCACCTATCATGCATTATCTCATTAGTTGTATAGTTTGCCGGTTTGGGTTGCGTCTAGCTACATGCCCCACACATGACACCCTTTCAATTCAAGTCGAATATTGGTACGAATACATATCAACTCTAGATTTTCTTCTCCAGAGTCTAATTTCATCGTCATCTCTGATAACCTTATGTTCAATTTTGTTTAAACTTTGCCTCAAGGGAAGCTTGGAGCTTTAACACCTCCCCCACTCTGCTGACTAGTTTCACTTTAGAATTCCATTAATTCTGTGTTCCTTGAAGTTGAGTTAAAATACGAGCAAAGAATAAGAAAACAATTATGAGAAAAGTATCATATATAAATTTCTGTCCAACAATAAATATTAAGGTTAAACTTGCTTGTTGAAATTACTTAACATAGCCTATAAATCCTTAGCTACTTCCAGAGAATCCAGTTATCTTTGCTTTATTTAGGAGATTTATTCCGTTTGCATATAAAATTTTAAGGTTAGAATTATAATAATTTCACTTATATGTAATAAAACACATACTCATTTTCGTTTCTTATTGTTTAAAAGTGTAGATACAAAACACCTTTTTGAAGTTTTTCATTAACCTTTAATATTTATTCTGTTAATATTTGTCCTGTTTTTGTTATATATTCTATTAGAAACTCGCTATTACTAACAAAAAATGTTCTTGTCAAACCATAACTGTAAAATTGGTCTCCTTTTAACAGTTGGAGTAAATTGAGTTGATTCAATTCCCTTAAGGGAAATCAGCTATTGAGGTTCAACTCATGATGCAATTTTTTAAATATTTCCTCAAATGTCCTACCCAGGAGATGACGAAAAAGAGGCCCGTTCAAAATTCAAAGACAAGAAAGAGAGGGGAAATTCGAAATTTTGAAATATCTCCGTCATTGAAAATCACTTCGAAAAGTTGTGTATAACCAATCTTATAAAAACTTAAATTACCTATAAATTTTGTAATACACGTGTTTTCTCTATCGCGAATATTACGGAGATATTAGGCCTTCACTAATCCCCATCCCCTTTCTATCCATCTTTTTTTTTTAAATAGAAGAAGTTTTTTAAATCTTGAAATGAGATCGAAAATATTTTATATTAGCCGATGGGAAATATGTTATTTTACGCAGACCTTGCGTGATGGACATTTTTCGTATCTTGTCGAAGCTCTAATGATAACGTACTGACCGACTTCAAACATTTCTAGGTGCTAAATAACTTATCATCAGCCTGGAATTCATAGTTATAATTTTGTATTTCACGAAACTTAACCTCAACAAAAAAAAAATAAATTATTAATCTAAATGATTATAAGATATGTAACTTTGGAAGATAATAGAAAATAAATGCCTATAGGTTACTTGGAAATTATAATAAGTAGTTGAAAACAAAGTACTAAGTAGAGTTTTACCTCAGAAAAGGACACCAATCCTTTATAGATATTTTAGGTGATTGCTAATATACATAATAATGAGAACTATATGATACAAATAAAAGAATTATTTAATAGACATAAACAATAAATATCCATCAAATAAATTGACGTATATTATTACAGCACATGAACACAACTAAACACCCTTGTGCAGTTTGGTTATTAACCTATTTGCCAAGATGTTAACTGTGCGATAGTCCAAATATTGTTACACTTAAGCTCCACAATAGCGTAATCTATCGTGGACCATGTTTGCAGCAACCAATCGATACAATATTATCTTAATGGAATATCTTCGTAAATAATAGATTTACTCTGCGACTGTTATGTAATATATAGAATTTGTTATGGATAACAAATACTACATTTACAAAACACAATTTGTTTTTCTTAATTATTTGCTTTATGTAGAGTCAGTGGAGAGAAACAACCTGTGAAGGGACTAATAGTTGGAGCAAGAGATGCTATGAAATACATCATGTTTTGTCAAATAACTGGACCTTCTAACCGATGGAATAAGAAATATGTCCTCCAGGCTCGGGAAGTTCTATATATATTCTTCTAATGATCATTTCATGGGCGGTGTGATTTTTATGATTACGTTGATTAAGGAAATGAATAAGTATCAGAAGAGAGTGGACCATTTTGAAAATTCAAAAAGGATGCTTGTTATTCACAGGACGTATGACAGGATCACATTCAAACAGGCTTTACGCTTTCTGTCTTGCAACTACGGACAGCCTAATTATCTCGACCCAACAGTGAATAAAGCACCGGCTGATGAGACATGATGGGTGATGAAGTCAAGCTGAACCTGTCCATAACCCAACTGAACATAATCTACTTGGAACTGATACACGTGTCATTTGCAATGACAGACAATCACTGTATGACCCATAATCCTCGGGTTCAGTACTACCAACCGAATCACAAAAATTAGTGTATATTTTTAAAGAATTGAATACATATTGTACGTATTGTTGTTAGTCAGATAAATAACTAAAATATTTTATCACGGTCAGCAACCTAAAAGGTGTATGCCACTAGATATAAATTCACAAACTCTATTATTAGAATGACATGATCCGTCGATCAACAACAAGATCACTGGCCAAAGTTAAAGTTAAAATATACGGTGGGAAATAATCCCTAAAGTATCAATAATGATACCCTCGACCAAGGTTTGAAGAACATTCTTGTCTATTCAAGGCGAGTTAATCCTGGTAAGGGACAGAAAACCGATACAAAGAAAAAAAAACTAGAGAACCCCTCTGGTAGAGAGATATTTGGGGCCGTCAAATAGCATAGCAGATTAATAACAGAGGCCTTCCTTAGTGATTACATGCAGAACCCGATATTCTTATAAGTAAGTGTGCCGTTTGGGCCTGGTTAAAAGAAGGAAATACCAGCTGTCGCTAGGTGGATACTCAGATTCTGGCAGAAAATATATGTCCTAGTAGTTGACTAAGGAACAAGAATAGGAGGCTCTAGCAGACCACAAAGTATTATCCAATTATAGTGATTATAGGTCCAATTCCTTCAAGGCGTATAGGTGTTAGTAATTCGTGATAATGAGATTCTAAAAGTGATAAGTAAAAGGAATATATTAGATATTAAAATCACACGATACCCTTGAAAATGTATGAGTAAATTGGCTAATATGAGATACGGCCTTCTTAATATCTTTGGAGAGGTTCCATGGAAGCAGGGTGGTGCTCTGATAAGAGTAAGGTGCAAACTGATAAAGCCTTTGTGCTCCTTCGCTCCAACTTTCAAACCAACTTAAATTGGCTTCATAAAGACGTGGCATCGCCTTAATGGTTCCAGCCGAAGTATTATTTAAGATCACATAAATAAATTAAATCACCCCATATTCCGTATTGTGGTGTGAGGTTCCTTTTGGTAATTTCTTACTGCTAATTTATACTCACTACAATTGGCATTATTGACTTTCTGTGTCAATTTGTACATATTTTAAAACTCTGTCTGCGTATTATTTATCTATTGACGACTTCCATAAACAAAATTCAATAGAGGTTACAACAATTCGATACAAAAAACTCTCTATTTTGTACCCTCGCCTCTTCAAGGAATGTAATGACGTCAAGAATTTTTGTTAAAAGTACTTAATATTTATATCTAATATAAAACAAGATTATCTAATGTAAAATATCATCTTAGAAATTTGCTTTGATTCTGTAATTTTGGATAAAAGAAAAGCTAAGAAGTCCGTCAAGCTGGAGGTGCGTAAACTGAGTAGATTTCCCACGGGTTGGTAAAGAACAGTTGTGATCTCATCTCACCACATATTCTCTATTCATATGTTAAAGAACCGATGAGTAGAAGAGGGGGAGGGTTACTGAAGGCAGAAAACAAGAAAGTAAAAATACCTCGTTTAATACTTGAGTTACGAAAAACCGCATGGCACAAAAATTGTTGAACATCAATAGTTTAACAAGATTGATTTTATAACATTTTCATAACCGATTCATAATAACCAATATACTTTGAATTTTCGAAACACCCACTATTCCAGGCCCGATTTTAACCAATTACTAATACGATATTTTGAATTCCATAAAACGGTTAAATATCAAATATGGACAATTACACATTTTCGAGTAAAGAACAAAAAAACATTAATTCATGACGGCCTCGCATAACGTATTTGCATGTATCTCGCAAAGTAAAAGTTCAATGAAAACATTATTATTTATTAACGTCTACTTTTTGCTTGTTAATATTCAAGATAGAGAATAAATGCATATAACAATATTTATAGAACATGTGATTTGCAATAAGACTGTTTTTTCCCAATTGTTCGTTACGATTTATAGTAACGGAGATATTTCGAATTTCCGAAATTCCCCATTTAAAACCCCCCTCTGAGTGGTCCGATTTCAGCCATTAACGAGCACGATCTTTCGTTTTACATAAAACGATTAAATATCGAGTTTGCTAACGATCAAACAAAAATTGCGATCGCTGGAGCGTTAACAGACAAATATATATTGTCTACATTTATATATAATAATATTATATATATATATATATATATATATATATAAAATTTTGAACGGAATTTATTTTCGTCATCTCCTGGGTAGGACCGATAGATATTTGAAGAAAATGTTCAAAAATCGCGTCATGGGTGGGATCTCAATAGCAGGGGGTCCCTTAAGGGAAATCTGCTAAAAGAATGATTATTATTCTATTGTCCTGAATTAATTAGAGTTATATGCAGAAGAAAAGTATTAATGGGCAAATTTCCCTGAATAGAATCACTCCATACGTGAAGTTATACACGTAAGTAGCTGCCAACAGTCAGGAAAATGATCTAATTAGGATTATATAAAGAGAAATGAGTTGGCCAATTCGTCGGATTATCTAAGACAATCCAGCTGGCAGTGACTAATCGTTGGCACACTAATGAAGACTGCTAGTTGATTAGCATTGCTACACACCACCAACAACAGAATCCATTTTCCAAGCCTAGTATATTTATACTAGAGTTATTAATGATATCTGACAAGTTATTGTCGACCCACATGAGCCAGCTTTCTGCTCTTTCATCACAACAACATTATGTCACAGGGACAGCGTAAACTAAACATAATTGCTTAATGGATATTTATGGCTGCGAGTCAAATGATAAATGCTCACAATAAGGTTAAATAAATAAACCCTGCCTGCTCTCCTCCAAAACACGGCTCTTCAAACACTACAAAATATATCAAACAGTTTCGTTGCCGAAAGCTTCATCAAAAGTGATTACTAGCTTAGGAGTTCAATAGGCTCAGCTGATTTGTCCAACGGCTATATTTATCAGAAATGTTCTAACATATGTGCAAATGAAAAATTAATATAACGCAAATTCGAATTATATGGAAATTTGCTTTAATGTTATCTGAATGCTAAATTAAAGTTTTTTTTTTATTTTAAACCTTCATTTATTTCTTATAATAAACGCGTGCATTTATCTATTTATTATAATAAACGCTTACCTTTATTTATTACTTATAATAACGGGTACCTTAGTTTATTTCTTATAATAAACGCGTACCTTTATTTGTTTCTTATAATAAACGCGTACCTTTATTTATTTCTTATAATAAACGCGTACCTTTATTTGTTTCTTATAATAAACGCGTACCTTTATTTGTTTCTTATAATAAACGCGTACCTTTATTTATTTCTTATAATAAACGCGTACCTTTATTTGTTTCTTATAATAAACGCGTACCTTTATTTGTTTCTTATAATAAACGCGTACCTTTATTTATTTCTGATAATAAACGCGTGCCTTAGTTTATTTCTTATAATAAACGCGTACCTTAGTTTATTTCTTATAATAAACGCGTACCTTAGTTTATTTCTTATAATAAACGCGTACCTTAGTTTATTTCTTATAATAAACGCGTACCTTTATTTGTTTCTTATAATAAACGCGTACCTTTATTTATTTCTTATAATAAACGCGTACCTTAGTTTATTTCTTATAATAAACGCGTACCTTAGTTTATTTCTTATTATAAACGCGTACCTTAGTTTATTTCTTATAATAAACGCGTACCTTAGTTTATTTCTTATAATAAACGCGTACCTTTATTTATTTCTTATAATAAACGCGTACCTTTATTTGTTTCTTATAATAAACGCGTACCTTTATTTGTTTCTTATAATAAACGCGTACATTAGTTTATTTCTTATAATAAACGCGTACCTTTATTTATTTCTTATAATAAACGCGTACCTTTATTTGTTTCTTATAATAAACGCGTACCTTTATTTGTTTCTTATAATAAACGCGTACCTTTATTTATTTCTTATAATAAACGCGTACCTTAGTTTATTTCTTATTATAAACGCGTACCTTAGTTTATTTCTTATAATAAACGCGTACCTTAGTTTATTTCTTATAATAAACGCGTACCTTTATTTGTTTCTTATAATAAACGCGTACCTTTATTTGTTTCTTATAATAAACGCGTACCTTTATTTATTTCTTATAATAAACGCGTACCTTTATTTGTTTCTTATAATAAACGCGTACCTTTATTTGTTTCTTATACGCATGCGTGCATGTGTGTGTGTGTGTGTGTGTGTGTGTGTGTGTGTGTGTGTGTGTGTGTGATGTGTTTAAATTTGAATGATATATCCCTGTTTATATGAATGGTTGTTGTATCTAAGTTACCAAATTTTCTGTTCTCATATTTATTAACCACATTTTTTAATTGTCAGTTGTGTTCGTGTTTATTGTTTCATTTAGTGTTTTGTGTTCCATTTAGAGTATTGTTCTTTATATTATTTTGTGTGTTCCCTTTTTTATTATTTTGTTTAATTGGTTTTTGTTTTTCCCATCTTTAAGAAGAGCCAATTCGCCACAGTTGCGGAGCTCTATTGTTTAAAATAAATAAATATTACTTATAATTACTATAATGAGCAGTAATTATAATTACTAGTGTTAGAGATTTTCAATAGACCCACAAACTACTTAATTTATGTATAAGGAGAATGAAACATAATTTTAAATGAGAATAAAATAGAACCTCAAATATGTATAAAATATAACTGTCAGGAAATTATTTTGTCTATGAAATCACTTATGTAATGTTTTACAATTAGGTTCAAAAGTTTAGGTAATTTAAAAATATTTTAATTTAGTTTTAATAACTTTATTTATAATCTACTGAAAAAAAAATATAAGCAAACAAAGGCCCTTCGGTATAACCATAAAAGGCGCACTTATTATAATATCTGAGTAAATAGAAAAAAGAGTTAACCACTCAATGGAGTAACTTCATTTTGACTTCAGCAGTCATTTCTAAATAGAGTACGGTAGACTTTATTCATAGAGGGGAAGATGTCTACTTTTTCCTGGTAGAAAGCCCTCTTGTCAGTTCATTTGTGCAATTTAGGTCAATACAAACAACGTGTACGTTAGTCCAGTCACGTAAATGTTCCAATGCTAAAAGACTGATGTCCTTAGTGCACACTCTGTAAGGGAAGTATTTCCTACAGAAAATGTCTGACTCTTGGAAAATAAACCACACAATACATTTATTTGTTATATTAACTTCGCTTACAGTACCGATTTTCCACAATATATCGGCACTAAGAAAATTTGATTTGTTTTTCGAGGTAATGATCTGCATTCTTTTGGATTTGTTACGTTAATGAACTCATGACGTTAGGACATAATATAAAATTATTTTCTACGAGTAATAAGGGAATATTTTCTTAGACAGAAAGATATTACCTATCTTTATTAAAAACAGTTATCATTTGGATTAATTAAATACAGTTAATTATTTGTTTTGCTGTCTTATAGAAACTTGTATCCATTCTATTTAATCTACTAGTTATGCATAATACGCTATTATTAAATATGTAGAATGCCATTGAAGTTGACCCGATGTTTATTTAAAATGTAGAGCATTCAAATTTTTAATCGTCAACACTCAGTATGTAACATATTTAATAAATAAACATAACCACTGTAATTCAGTTAATTTAGTGTAATCAGGTTTTAGAAATGTAGATACATTACTGCTATATAGTAAACTATAGTTAGAAACAATTTTTGAGGACGGATCATCTGGAAGTAAATTATTGGAATAATTAGCATTTCTTCAAATTAAGTAAAAGTACAAACGTTTAAATAGGATTCACTAATATTGTGTATTTATAATCGAAAGCCCTATCACGATGAATATTTAACATTGCATTACCGAATTAAATATACAGATAAATACTAAGTGTATTTTCTCCTGTTGACAGTTTGAAAAAGTAAAGTGAAATGAAAATCGCTTTCAGATTTGTCAGGAAATTCAGCTTTGTAAGTATAAGAGCGCCCTTGGCAGGTCACATTACTACTGAACAAGAAAAGTGAATACTTTTATGTACAGAATTCTTCAAGGTAATACCAAGCTACGTATAAGAAAATATATAATTCGTATAAGAAAATATATAATTCTAGATCAAAAAATCACTTAAAATATCTTCAGGTAGCTATTTATTAAAAATACGTTTTCAAACAAAGTCAACTGACGGAATTGTTTACTATTTGGACCAACTTCAATATAGGTATTCTGTATTGAAGAGAAAAATTTGTTAAAAGATGAATAAAAGAGCACAATGATTAACATACATTATCTAAAACTTTTCGTACATTAGATGATAGTCATGCACCTGAAGATAGCTTGGTGAGGCAAGAATTGCAAGGTTTAGTTATAGGTGCATTGACGTTAGACCTGTGAATGTACTTTAGCAATTTCAGGAGGCTTTAAAGTAGAGGTGTTTTATTTTTATCCCCGGGGAGAGAAATAATTCAAAGCTATACCACAAAACATTAAAAATGTATATATATATATATATATATATGATAGATAAATATTGCAGTGTTCATAATTAAAGTTGGAGGAAGAAGAATTTTTGTTTTCCCGTCATCTCTCATCAGTAGAAACATAACAAGTAGTCCAAAGAGGAAAAAATTTAAATAAAGTTAAAAGAAAGAGAGACATAGAAGAAAAAAAAATAAAGGAACGAGAAAGCTAAAAAAGCGGAAAGAACATTAGAAAGTGGTTTTTCAGAGAAGGATTTAGGATGTGGCCGTTGGTCGGAAGAATTAAGACAAAAAGCGGGAATGGTGGTCCAGATTGGAAGCTCTCTGAGTAAGAAATGTGCAGCTCTCTCCCTCTCTCTCTTCTTTCTTCTTTATCCTTTTTATCTTGGGCCGTTCTTGAGGATTAACTTAATTCTTCATTCCGTCTTTACGACCTATGGCAAATTGTAATTAATCCGGAATGTAAATTTGGTAGCATAAATGCATTACTTGTATTTCCTGTTGTCCGAATTAACGGTTAGACGAGGCTAGTCTAATTGAATATTACTTCCATTCTTCAAAATTAGCATTTCTCGTAAACATAAAGGCTTGACTATATATTTGAGTACTTATGAGTTAATAATAATAACACTACAAGACGATCGAATACATTTTGATTGTTCAATGATGGTCCTAAACAGAGTCAATGTTTAAAGAAAAGTCCGTCACGCAGGGGCTGCGTAAACTAAGCAGATTTCCCACGTGAAGTTATATAATAGAGGAATCTCCATTCGAGAGCCGAACAGTTACGGCAAATGGCCGAACTAGATTTTGGTGGGAAATTCTGTCAGCAGGCTGTCAGCAAGAAAGCACGAATAACTCGCTTTTAATTGCTTTAAGAAAAAGCATACATAACAACAATTCAAGGTCATCAATAGTTCAACAAGACTGATTCTATAAAGTTTCTCGAACTCGCTCATAACAACGGATATATTTTGAATTTTAGACTTCCCCCTCCCCCTAAAACCTCCTTATTCCTCGTCGGATTTCAGAAATTACACAATATGATCTTTTTTATTGAATGAAACGGTTAAAAATTGAGTATAGATCAAATATGCATTTCCTAGTCAAGAAATAAAACCTTAATAGATGATGTCATCACAACATATTCGCATGTATTTCATCTAGTGAAGATCTGATGAAACCGTGGTCGGTGTTAAAGCTTGGAATATTCCATGTTATATAATAAATTCGATTATTGTTAAATTGCGATCACTATTTTTTATTTATTAATGGACACCACATCGAGGGAAAAAGTACAGGATAGATTAAGGTTGGCAATTAAAAATTGCCAAAAACTCGGGGAATATTCAAGATAGAGAAAATATAAATAGTACATTTATAGAATACTGAATTTGCAACACTGTTTTATATATACATACATATATATATATATATATATATATATATATATATATATATATATATATATATATATATATATATATATAGATATATATATATATATATATATACATATATATATATATATATATATATATATATATATATATATATATATATACATATATAATTTAGAACAGACTTCATTATCGTCTACTAGGGAGGATCGCAAAGAACAAGGATATTGGAAGACATTTTTCGAAAATTGAGTCAGTATTGCATCCTCAATAACTGATTTCCATTACAAAAATCACTATACAGGCTAAAATTACACATGAATGAAAATCAATTCCCATAAAGGTAGGAACTCAACAATTTTGCCCGCGACAAAGGATTTGAATACTGACGGGGAAGTATGAAAGGACGGAACAAACAGGACTGAAGCTAATGAAGTGAGTGAATGAATTCGTATTCATTTCGTGTTCCCTGGTATAACATTCTAGGCAAATATAGGTATACCTACCATTCAGTCAACATTGATAATAAAGTACAAATATTTAAAGAGTTCGCTCATAATAAATTGTAATTTTAACCAATTCTGTAGATAGAAACTACCTCAGACTAGTGATTTATATTATGGAAATAGTTTTATTAACAATTAAAGGGAAATAATTAATTTAAAAAATAAAATGAAGAAATGGTTCCTGTAACTAATTTTGAAAGTGTTGATATCGCCCATAAGAGTTTTATCTAGAAGAAATAAAAGTCCTGACTGGTAAAAACTTTTTATTGCCCTTAATCAAACAAACATTAGTTCTCTGTGTGGAAGGCCTGAACATATAATGTCAGTTTGTTTAATATCCACGTGGGCACAGACCATATTTTTTCCCCTTCTAAAATTTACTCCACCTTTCTAGGGTTAGACCTAAATTAAACTTTGATCGTAGAGTGAAAAATTAAGGGAACATCACGTGGAACTAATCCTGTTAACATTACGGCCTTTGTTAGTCCTCACAAAGAATTATTCAATGTGCAAGTCTTCATAAGTCTTACTTTTATTCTCAACCAAGGTAATTCATGAATTAGTTGTGTGAATAACTCCCGTTACAGGAAATATGGTAGGGTAGAAGTAGCCTAAACAGCTAATATTATCACGGGTAAAAAACAGGTTATACGTTTACATATTTAAAAGTACCTACGACTTGGGTTGAAGGAATTCTATATTTTATGGTGTGATGTTCATTAATACAATTAACAATTGTGTCTCCGCGAGTATCAAGATGTTCACTGTACACTATATTAAATAATGTGCAATATAACAAACATATTTAAATACTATCAGTTTCTAAAAAATAAAATTCTGAATGTCTCTAACTTGTACAATCCGAAGCCTTTATTATCATATGCAGGTTTAAAAGGTATTCTAACAATTCCCATGAACTGGGCCACTATTTCTCAGTTCTTTCTGATTTCCTTGTTGGTAGGTAGCCTCCACAAGCAAGCTAGTGACCCTTTACAGTCCTCTATAATGTCTTTCCAGGAAACTAGGGGTTTACAGTCGAAGTTAAAGAATTTGCCTTTAATCGTATGAAATGTTACTACTAGGTTGTGTACCACAAACTCTTCGGCAATTTCACTGAATCTGCTAAGTATAAAGTAGATAAGCAGCTGCTAGAGCTATTATTGTGCTGCACTTATGATGCTCGACTTTTAGATCTCGACTGAAGATAACTAATTCCTGATAATCCCTGCATTTTTGCTAATTAAAATATCCCAATTAGCCGTAGTAACAAAAAGTGGATGTTAATAAATATTTTTAAAAAATAATTATTTATTTAAATTTTTAATAATGACATAGGATACTTTTAAGAGTAATCAAATTGATTGCTAGTGGCGTCTCGCAAAATTTGAATTTTGCTCCTCTTTCGCAATCTAGATGCCCGTAAGTCTTCGCGACCTGCTCAAATCGTCATTCTCCGATAGGCGTTGGTCAAGCTGGTTCATCGTTGCTACCTCAGTTAGTTCATGCGTCCCGATTCTTGTTCGATTGTTTCGCAGGGACCATCTTTCGTTCTGTTGGAATCCGTTTCACTTGATGTTCAAAGAAGAAGTTATGCTTACTAAATAGAATCCTAGTGGAGAAGGGTCATTTAATTTAGTTGTCCATCATGCCCGCGGTTCGTTCCATTGCGGTTGTTTTGCCGTGACCTCAGTTATAATGGATAGTCCTTTGAAATTTCCAGTATTTATGTAGTCCTTTACTCAGCTTTTATTGCCATTTTGGGGACATTTGTTTATCTCATAACGTACTTATTTACATGTTTGAATAGATTATTTGTCTCTATAGATGTCATCTTTGAGCCCTCATAAGTTCTCCGTTTTCTTGTCACGAAGGGATTTCCAAGTTTGTTTGTTATTTAGCAAGCATTGGTTTGCTTATCTTTATTAATATCCCTTATTTATCGTATTCTTCATACTTTTATATATATTTATAAATATTTTTATCCACTCAAACTCACCTTACGAAATACCCATTTTAAATATATTTTCGAAATTTAAAACAACATTCTGAAAGTTTCTATGAAGATAAAAAAAAAAAAAGAAATGAGACACCTTTGGGTGCTCATACAAATCTAAGTAATTTGTGCCGAACAATTAGAAAAATGAATGCAATTTTTATCTAGAAACTTGCTAATTAAAATTTGACGGAAGTATATCATTGTTCCAATTATTCTAATAGCGCCTTCAACAACTCAATGCAAGCATTAATTGGCAATACGAAATCAGCTGAGCATAAAGCCCGACAGAATAATATCATGGAGTTACGAGGAATAACAGTTAGATTCCGAGTATTGAATAGCTGTGTTCCTAGAAATCTTCCAGCCGCAGGTGCATATAGGCTGTTAATTCAGGGAACAGCAAGACCACAATTTATCGTTGGGTCTCTTATAATGAATGCCTGACCGTTACCTCGTTATCAAATGGTCTGTTTAATATAGTTGGTTCTATGTACAATATTAGAAAACAAGAGTTTTTTTTTTTTAATTTTATTTACTGTTTTTAATCAACATTTTTTTTATTTCATGAAAAATGTTTAATTCGGTCAGAACTAAGGCAAGAGTATTCTCGCTTTCTAGTCTAATACTCTAAATATCTGAGTCTCCAATTTATATAATTCTAGCATTTCCCATTAAGCAAACCCAAAAAAAAAAAATTCTACAACATTGGTTTCATTTAACTAATTAATTGGCTTTTCTTCAAGGCACTGGTGTTCTTCAACATGTTCAGTTTGGAGAGTATCGTCGACAATGTTTATCATGAATCTAGGCGTTACAACAGTGGATAACAAATCAATAAGACAACATATAATTGGTATACGAGAAAGCCGCAACGATTGGTTAAAGTTAAGCAGTAAGACTCATTTATATTTAGAACTGCTGCTATCCGTAAATGATTTGATACAATAATGGTGGAAATATAAATATTGGATTAACGAACGCACTGAATAATACATGTATTTACATCAATTTACAGTTATATTATAGTTGATTATACTACAATTTAAAGAGCGGAGAAATAGACAGACAAGATTTTCAATTTTGTTGCTATTGTTCTTAGATCGGTCTGAAACGCAAGAAAAACACACCCCCGCCGAATTCAAATAGATAATCAAACAAACCTGTATTTATATAGACTTATACTCGTATATTTATATAGATTTTTTTTTTGTTGCTGAACTCCACGGCATAACCATGAAGGGTTAGCTTCAAATAAGTGTAATGAATTTTTGGCATTCTCACCCAAACTCCCCGTTTACTTCTATAGTATATTGTTTTTAGTAAGAATCAGGCTCCTGTGATCAGCTGTAACCACCAAAGAATTACTATTGCCTCCTATAATTTTAATTAAATTCTCTAACAATCATTCGGCTAATTATTCGTATATTAATCAACAGAGGTTCCTTAAATAAAAAATTGCATGATGGCAATAATTCCCTTAATGACGAAATTCTTAGATAACAAATTTCAAGATAATAGGATTGTTAAACGCGTTACTAATGTGATCATTTTAACATAATGTAGTAAAAAAAAGTGGCAAATGTAAAAACCTTACAGTCTATAACATTATTAATAGTAGAACATATTTTGATTTTAGCCTTCAAATTGTATAACAGTGATTATTATTATAGTTGATTATAAAAATAAATCGATAAAATTTCAAGATTTTATTTCATTGCATACTTACTAGTCTAAATTGGCAAACATTATTTTCTTTTCTTCTATGTATAAAACGATAACTCTTCTTTTAAGAAGATTTGTTCTATTATGTATATGGTCCCGTGAGATATTTTAAGTTATCATATCAATCACACATATGGCGAACGTAACTTAGTAGTTAGTGAGTGACAAGCTCTAGCAATATGTCTATCTATTAGTAAATTTAAATAACGTCCTAAAATCCCACCCTGGCTAGAATAGGGTGGTAACCTGTAGATAACCCGTCCCAATTAGCCTAAGTTGCAAAAAGTGGACGTTAATAAATAATAATAATAATAAATATCTATTAGTAGAACATATTTTCATTTTAGCCTTCAAATTGTATAACAGTGATTATTTTTAAATAAATCGATGAAATTTCAAGATTTTATTTCTTTGCATACTTACTAGTCTAAAACATATACACAAAAATTTGAATATACAATACTCACAATTAATACTTGCATTTTAAAAGAGATTTTATAATTTTCTAATAAATGTATGCTGCGATTCTAGTCTTTTTGTGAATGTTTTGTGTGCGAGCGCGCACGCGCGCGCGTGTGTGTGTGTGTGTGTGTGTGTGTGTGTGTGTGTGTGTGCTTGTATGTTTGCTGAGCTCTTTATAAACTCTTTGAATATATGTAAAGTAAATATTTCATCGTTTCTTTTTGTCTAGCAAAACTGAAGGGTTTTCCCACTTCCCGCCATAATGCAATTCATGACTTTCGTTGTTCAGTAACTCATATTGAGTATGCAACTCCGCTGATACACGAGTTTTATATCTGATTCTAAATCTCAATTATTTTAAATTCATTTTAGATACATATTCCATTTTATTCAACAATTTATATAATTTATTATATCTTGTTTAATATTTTTTGTTTTGGATTCTATATTATGTTTGTCAATTTGTTGTGTTGGATTTCCATTTATTGTTTGATTTCTATTTATTGTTCAATTTCTATTATTTGAGTTCCATTTCTGTTTTGCGTTCCATTTCTGATTTTGTTTTTCCATTTCTGTTTTTATGTTTCATTTCTGTTTTTGTTTCCCATTTTGGTTTTGTGTTCCATTTCTTCTTTTTCTGTTTCCCATTTTGGTTTTATATTCCATTTCTGTATTTTGTTTTTGTGTTCCATTTCTGTTTTTGTTTTTCCATTTTGCTTTTGTGTTCCATTTCTGTTTTTGTTTTTCCATTTTGTTTTTGTGTTCCATTTCTGGTTTTTGTTTTTGATTTCCATTTCTGTGTTTTGTTTTTCCATTTGGTATTGTGATCCATTCCAGTCCTGTTTTTCGTATCAGTTCTGTTTGTCTGTTTCTGTTTTCTGTTCCATTCCTGTTTTTGTGTTCCATTTCTGTTTCGTGTTACTTTTCTAATTTTCATGTTATGTTTCTGTTATGTTGTTTTATGTTAAAGTAAGCTCCAAATAATTAAATAATAAAAAAAATAATCTAATTGACAAACATTATTTTATTTTCTTCTATGTATAAAACGATAACTCTTCTTTTAAGAAGATTTGTTCTATTATGTATATGGTCCCGTGAGATATTTTAAGTTATCATATCAATCACACATATGGCGAACGTAACTTCGTAGTTGCAATATGTCTATCTATCGCCATCATGAAGAAGAGGTGCACATGGATTGTGAATGTTAAGAACAATCTTATGTCATATAAGCAATGTCCTCACATCGAAAGCCGAGCGCACACACGCCTGTGTGTCCGCTCACAGCCAGAAGTCTTTTCAAGATTTATTGGTTCCAGCCGGTGTTAGCTGTTCCAGGAAGTCCCCTATAAGGCGCTGTGCATTAAACCGAAGAGGCGGTAATAAGCTATTAATAGCATCTGATATCCAATGCCTGCTGGGGCCCCGAAAATGATCCGATCCTGGAGAGCAACTCCAGAGTCGGTGGTTAATTAAGAGAAAAGGGCCGAAGGTAAGCCAGCAGCTGCCTTACTTCACTGAATGCCTAATTGACATTTGAACCCTTAAAGAGAAATACTCCCTTTGAGAAATTAGTATTCAACAAGATGTTCCTTCAGCTTAACAAGGACCCCGATCCTCGCCGCCGATATACAACCCAACTCTACTTAAATATTTAATTAACCCAATTGCAACCTGGGCATTTATCTGGCCCAATTATCTTGCAAATGACCGAGCGGAAGAAATGACATTAGAGTAGCTTTTATTGCCAATTGTCTCTTATAAGACGCCATTTAAATTAGCATTACGAACTATATGATTCGCAGGAACTCGTGCAAATTACGGAGATAGAGAGAGAATGACTTCTCACAATGAAGGGTTTTTTTTTACTTATTCCTTGAGGTCTTTCAGCACAGCCGTGTCTATTCCAAGCTCAGGGAGCAATAAGCAGAGCCAACCTCTGCGGGTCTCGAACCCCTGCGTACAGCACCGGTACCTCTTGAAATTTATAAATAAAAAAATTTCACTTTAGTCAGAAATTGCGGTATTCAAGATATCAAACGATATTCAAGAAGCCAAGTATATTAGCTACACGTTTATTGAACCTGGGTTATTGACAATCTTCTTGAAAAATATCTCTACATAATGATAAATACACGACCTGTTATTTTACTTCGGATTGTAAACGGATCAAGGATGGAGCTGTGAATCACTTGTATTTTTCTTGCAGCTTAAAACGGTTTTTATTACAGAGTTGCTAGTAAAAAAAAGTCAATATAACTAAGAATACTAATTTTAATTGTTATCGTGATATTATTTAACCCAAAATTCCATCTCGGTTACTGTGGTACAATCTAGGACATTATTTAGTCAACATAGCTAAAATCAAAAATACTGATTCGTAGCATTACGTTTAAGTAGGTTGACTGGGAGTGAAATGTTTGAATTTGTCCTTTCATGGTTCGAGTACCGCTGGAATCAATTTTGTTTTGTAATAACTAACTATTTTTAAAATAGTAGTTTCTCATTACATAGAATCGAACATTACAGAAGTAAACGTGGCCTTATAATCATTTAATTTAGTGTACAACATTTCATAGAAAGTGATGAATGGAGACAGTCATTTATAATAATGCTAGTGGCTTCTGCTTGGCTTTTTGTCGTGTGATGATACTTCTTGTGGCGAAAAAGTCGAGTTTAGCTTAAAATGATAAACCTGTATAAAGTCGTGTATCCAGTCTTGAAATGAAAGAGATAATCCATGTTCAACACATGTTACATGCCCTAATTATAGGATTTCTATACGTGCCCTCTCATGCTCCCTCAGAATCTTGAAGCAATTGAGAAGCCGTGCAGTTGACGATTACTCTTCGTGAATTGATTTTAATCATAATTTTCCACGTTGATGATGAATAATTTGAGTAATAGGATGTAAATCCAAGGGGTTTCCGTTGAGTTAAATGTTCCATAAAGTAAATGGTGTTGATAAAATTTTATTGTAGCCTTAATCATAAGGTGCATAGAAGAAATATCTTTTCTCAGGGCATCAATACTGTCGCCCCACATTTAGGGCTGTCCAACTTCACAATGACTGCCGTTTCCACGATCAATCATTTTCATCTCTGCTCGACCGTGCTGGACAAAATTTACTCTTAGCAGTTGAGAAATAACCATTGCAGTATACTGTTAAATGTGAGAAAACACGCAATACTTGTTTAAGTATGGAAGCAGTTTTCCACTTTCGGATGATATTTCACAAATCATATGATGTACCATCCTAAGAGGTTGACATTGACATCAATGGCCTATACGTTTTCATTAGAGTTACTAATCAACTGCCTAATAACGCTGAGTGGTCACAGCCGTATCAGACTGTATCTCGGAAACTGCACACATGAATTATTATTGCCCTTTGAATTTTGACTCCTCTAGGACTAATCCTGTACCTACATAGTTCTCGGCACCACTCACCTCTGAATAAAAAAAAGCACAAATGTTTTAAGCTGATTCGGTCGTGGGGAAGATTACCCCTGGATAGAGCATGCCTCTTGTAAAAATATTTGTGCTTAGCATTGGTGCAGAGCTGTGAGGTGAATAATTCATGTTGCAGATAGAGGGATGTCCGGTAGCTATAGGCTCTACCCCCACTCTACCTCCCGATTCAACATCCAGACATTCAATATAGACACATACTCCTTTCCTTTATACTCCCTTACAAAACCTCATTCAAAGGCACCCTGCTTTTACATTATTATTATTATTATTTTCTGAAGAGCTGAAAAACCACAGATGTAATACATTATATATCCAGACTTGTGGAAAAGAAGTCTTCTTTGAAACACACGCCATATTATTCTATATAGAATATGAAAGAAATGCTCGTTCATGTATTCGGAAAATCAGACCTAGAATCACTATTTTTTGGTCTTAATACATTTAGATTTGAAAATGAACTGTGAAGTGATTCGTGTTAATTTCACATGAAATAAATTTGAAATTATGACGTTTAATGAAATTATGATTAGTTTTATTAATATTTGTTGGACTACCATCTGAAAACAGCTAACGTTTCCGAAAACGTATGTACACCCATTCTCTGATGCAGTATTATATCACCGCTATCAATAGCCCGATAATACTATTTTAATTATCTGGTGTGTAAATGACTTCTTAGTACTCCTATTAAATTAAATAGGCAAAATATTTGGTTGATTTCAATATAAAGTTATTTCATTTGAAGGTGATATACGATATCTCTGTTATAATTCATCGGATCCGTAAGTGTCATAAATCTTAATTTATAGATCTTTTTATGATAAACAAAAAATGCCCTATACTTAATTTTTCTGTCATTAATACCAAAGGCTAATTTTTTTATTTGCAGCTCCCTTTAACCTCCCCCCTCACCTATAATCGGTTTTGATCCAAAGGGAGCAATTAGACCTTATAACAATCGTAAATATTAAATTACACTCCCCTGAGAAACACCTGAAAAGGTCAGACATCCGTATATTCCAATCCTGCAACAAGCAACTAACGATAAAACACATACAGACAGACTGCATTCAACGAAAAAACCTTGACATGCCCCACGATACGACAGAACTACAACTGATAGCAGCCCATATATTCCCCAAATCCAAGCATATCAAAAACATATAAACATTTGCCCATACAATAGAATATTTCTACAGCATACTTACAAAGATTTAAAAGAGAAAAATTGTATTATATTTTAATAGGCAAAGTACGGATACGAGAAAACCTCAGATATTTAAAGAATTTTTCAATAATATATGAATAAAGTACAATATCAAGGTTTACATGAAGGGATAAATATATTATTATAAACAGATGCCATGCCAATCACCTTTGATGTGGGGCATAAACCACATAAATAAAAATAAATTTCAATTTTCAATTGTTAGCCATTTTTGAGTTAGGCGAAATACGTACTTACCTATTAAGGAATGTCAAACCGGATAATTCCGATGAGATCTGAAAATTTTCGCGATTGCAATACTTATTTAAAAAATGAAAATTTATGTTGACCTTCCGCCATAGACTAGTAAAGTAAAGTTAAATTGGTCATATTTTTAATTATTTTACTTCGTACAAGGAAGTAAAAATGTTTTGATGGAAATTTGTATATAACAATGTAGCGCTTTCAGTTTTTTTTCAGGCACCATTGTATTCTGCTTAATAGGGGGTAAAGAAACCAAATTTTAGATATCTGTATTCTTATACATAGGATCAAAAAGTGGATATGGAAAATAATTTTTAAAGAATCGTCCTTTTCAGTTTTTCTTTAACTTTGTATTACTACTTAAATCTAGAACTTTTAAAAATCTGTATACTCTGATGGTCAAGGATAATTGAAATTCTGTTCTATTGTCCGGTTAATGGACGTCAGCATCCCAAACACGAACTCACAAATACGCGAGCATGCGCACACAGATACATAAATTTGAAGGAATAGTTTGTCATCTAGAACATTAGAATGGATATTTGACCAAGGCCTAGGGGAGCAACAGTAACAGTTTGTTAATTAATGGGAAATTTTCTAACAGAAGATAAAGAACAGCAAGCATAAGAACTGCATCAGAATTACATATTTACTTATCCTGTTTACTTTACCAAGCTAAAATTAGTATGTTAATATATTTATATTTTTGGAGACCTTTCTCGGCTAGATTCACTCATATTGTATTTTCTCAGGCATAACTCTGTAAATAAGCAATAGATAGTAGTTCGTGATATCCAATTTTTTTCTTGAAAAAATTCATGTAAAAGTAAATATCTAGGGTGGTTAGTTTTTTCCTTGAGTAACATTCAATACTTTATTAGTTCAAGGCCATTATCAATGAAGTTTAATGACTATTATTGTTGAAATATTTCGTGACAGATGATCATTGGTTGCTGTTGAACTCTGTAATTGAGTTCCCCCAGCTTGAGCTAATGTTATTATGTTCACGTGGAACTGTCCCAGAACAAGGTTTGTAGCAGTCTGTTATTCGGAAGATTTGATTTCCCTGCGATGTAATTGATTCCAAGGTAGATTTGATCAATGTACCAATTGACTCTGTCTCTCTCTTCGTATCGTGGGGCAATATGTGAGGTGTTCCCATTGTCTTAATTAAAATATAATATCGTGTTCAATATATTGACAAATACTTTCATCTTCGATGTTTTTTATATCGTTTACCATCAAATTTCATAATACAATTTTAATTATCAGTAATTCATCGTACGGAGCGTTTATCCATGAGCTGGTGCATGAGTTTAGAAATTCTTACTAGTTACTGCAATAATCTCTTTAAAATTTTGCCAATTTTGATGTCTGCCTTAAGCATATTCAGGAAATTCATCACCCATTAAGATAATTAACTCACTTAACCCAATTAAATCTAAAAATAAAATTCAAAATCAACACCTCACAAAAAATTAACATTTTTATCTCCATAGTTTATTGGCATTTTTTTTTCGGAGGGGGTCTGGTTAGCCACTAGTGTGACCTGGTAAATCCAAAGACATGGGTTCTAATATTATCTAGAAGATAAGTTATTTATTATGTTTTGACCATATAAAATAAACTCCTTAGTACTACCGTGGCTATAAGGAGCATAAATAACGTTTTAATATTAAATTTTAAACCTTATGTTTCATTTTAATTAGTTTGTCCTAATTTCAACTAAAATTAATAGAGTAATTTTAATAAACGCAATAAAAATGAAAAGTGTCTTATAGAAAAGCTGAGTATTCGATTTAATAAGTCATTGTTCTTTAAAAGCAATTTAAATTCATGAGTGTGTGACAAAATTATACGAAGAAAAAGATCATTGTAAGTCAATTTAAACTTCGTTCAATAATGACGTTAGAAGTTATTCTTACTAACATTTGGTTCTGTGTTTCCTCTTCAATATGTCAATACTAAAATTAACTTTATCATCATTTCAGACCCCAAAAAAAACGTGTACGATAATTGTGGGAAACACGAGATTGGTTATGAATTATGATAAAGGTTTTCACTATTTTTTTTTTCCTCTAATGAAAGACATTTTTGAAAAATCACATTAAAAAAAAAGTCTGAAATTCAGGATTACGAGCATATGAGATTTTTATCTACCTATGCAATTAAAGATTTATTTTATAATTATTTATTCACCACTTTTCCAACATTTATTAAGCCGTTTACAGTCTTGGGCAGCATGTCTATAAATATGGTTCTATATCTAGCCTCAGAAACTAAAAACTCTACAGTGATGAGACTGCCTTTATAAACACTGAGGAGATAAAAGTTTTAAAAGTTTATATTGTAAAATTACAGTAAATAAGAAAGATAAATATTATATTGGAAGCCAGCAGGGTGCCCTTAGATTCAAAATTATTCCGAGCATTATTGGGTCTTAACTTCACTAGTGAGCTTCTCGAAAACGTTTCATGTTTAATATTTGTCTTAAATTTTTACAGAATTCATAAAGTTATATACGGTTTTATTAGTATAAGGAAGATATTGCTATATTTTATATTGCGAATCTTTTTGTTTGTATTTTCTCTTTTCCCCTGGCACGATCTTATTCATTCATAAGGTTTTTTAATTATCTAACAATTAATCTGTATACCTTAATAGGTATATATACCTTTTACGTGAACTAAACTGCTGAGTACTGAATTTAAACAGTCACTTTCTCTTCACAGAATACAACAAGCATCATCTCAGAAAATGCTTTATTCTAAATAGGCCTTAAGACATGTGTTTTCTTCAAAAAGAGAGTCTTTTACGATTTATTTTTTAAATAGATGTTTCTTTTAAAGAGTATGGAATAGTTCGGACGGTTCACTATTCGTTTATTTGTGTTTCTACTGAAAAATAAATATAACTTCATAACATAAAAAGGTTAAATTTTTCCGCACTTCTCTGTAAGCTCCATTACATTGAAATCTCATTTCGTTAGATATAGTTGAGAATGTATTGATTACTACGTTTAATTTAATTACTTATTATGAATAGTAATCCATGTGAGCTATAACTAATTTAATCAAAATACTTAATGTATATAAATAAAACACAAAAGTTTTTTTCTGATTTTCAATTTAAATTCGGCGGGGTTAATTTTTTTTTTTTTTTACGTTCCAGACCATTCTAAGAACCATCACAATTGGATTCTTTTCTGTCTGTCCACTCATGAATAATGTTAGTCAATCGCTCAAAAACCGCTCGAAGGATTTCCATGAATTTTAGATGATTTCCCTTACGGGAAATCAACTATTGAGGTTGTACACATGACGCGCTTTTCAAACAATTTCCTCGAATGCCTACCGATCCTACGAAGATGAGGAAAATGTGGTCCATTGAAACTTTTTTATTACATATCTATATATATTGAGTGATTGAGCGCGGGGGGGGGGTATTTCAATGTGAAAATACATTTTCATCAAAAACGTTATTTGTATCGAAACAATGTACAGAAAATATTGTGTTTAAAATAACAATTCCGTTACTCACATTTATAAATTTCGAAGTTTTGACTTCCGACTACTGGCGCCAGGTATTCGTATTTTTATAAAAATGCCTAAGTAGAAGTGAATAATGTTTTGCATTTGATTTAAGTAAATGGATATTGTTAACATACCACTATATTACACTTTACTTCCTCGCTCAGGATTGGAGGTTTACTTCGACGTGAATATCTTTCTTAATATTGATTTTATGAGAAATCCTCAAATATCACATTATGTTTAAAATGAATTTTTCAGTCCTAGTATGTTGCTTAAATATGTGACTTTCAAAATTCTTATATTCAACTTCCGGTCACAAAATGGAATTTATTAGTGTTCCATAAGAATTCCTCAAGTAATTGTGCAATTTTATATATATTTATTTAGGGAATGAACTTAATCACCATATTATTATGTATTCTGGCTTTTTATTACTCGTAGGAATGAAGTTTTACTTGGAATAACCATAATAATTGTCCACAGTAAACCAGTTTTATTTCAACCTGCTAGGCGGTAGCACAGTCAGCTAATTACTTTCATCTACTTCGTCCAATTGCCACTTCATCACACGGATATCAAGGAATTCAATGACTGTACAGTTATTGTAGATCTTACAGGACATTTATGTTACTTGATGAATGAACGGGATGATTTCTTCATAAGTATAACCAATCTTTACATTTACATGAGAAACCATTTCAATTTGTAACCGGCAACGACGGGTAACTCGACTATTAGTAATATAAAATTAACCACCTCATTAATTAACCCCATATTTTAATCATCAATTGTTAGGAAGCCCTACCAAAATCAATCCTGTAGATAAAATAAATATTTATTAACGTCCACTTTTTCCAACTACTGCTAATAGGGACGGGTTATCTACAATTTACCACCCTTTTCTAGCCGGGGTGGGTCAAAGGATTTTATTTAATGAGTTCGTCACTAAATAAATTCCTATTGTCGAGGCGGGAATCGAATTCGCCACTATAGGTTTACCATATGAGATTTAGGCCATAGCTTTAACTCACACGAGTAAACTGATCCCCCAAGACAAGTAGATAAGAGAATTTTAAAATGTAATACGATTTCTCGGGAAGGGTTTTTTATAAATGTTAAACTAATGATTTTTGTAAATTATTTAATTGGTGTTGTTCAATCTTATTACACTGTCATTAGTTTATTACTAAGGTCATTTCACATCTATTTTTTTATAATATTAAGATCTATATAAAGCAATGCTTGAGTTACCAAAAAAAAATGCTTAAACATGCGTAAATATTAGCTTTTATTTCATTTAGTCTATTCACTTGTTTAAAATTTAGTAGTAACAAACTCATTTAATAAAATCCTTAGTCCCACCTGGCTAGAAATGGTGGTGGCCTGTAAGTAACCAGTCCCATTAGCCATTGTTGCAAAAAATGGATGTTAATAAATAATCTTTTTATCTTCAATATTGATTTTGGGCTTCTTAACAATTAATGATTAACAAATGCGGTTAATTAATTATTGTAGCAAAATGTGGACATTAAAATAAAAATAACTTTATGGGAATTTGACTAATAACGATTCTATTGAACGATAGTCTATCCTTATTTAGTAATCTATCTTATTTCTGTAAAATGGTTCGTTAACATTGTTACAACGATGTTTGTAATCTATTATCGATAAGCTAGCCCATCAGGAATGATGTTTTCATTTGATTGCCTAGCTATTTTCAAAACAATTTTCTTGAGATGCCTAAACAATTTAACTCGTTCCATAGAGTAAATCGTTTTCCCGGGCGGTGATGCTTACCGAAGCAGTTTATTGATATCAGATATTTTCTTATTAGTGTCATAGAATTTCTTTGGGATGGTTAGACGGATAAAATAGGTGTTATAAGTTGAAGCATATACTTCACTAGCTAGATATATATAGGCAACATCATTAGCCTTGTACTTTTTTTCAACCATTACTTCTCAAAACATTTAACGACGACTTTATGGCACTCAAGCAAATCAAGGTGGTTTACAAGTTACTATTCTGGGCGATTAATACTTCAATCCAATGCAAGAATAACTAGGAGGTTTTTCTTAGAGGGTAAAATATGTTATGAATTAAAGCTATATTTTTATAACCATGAAATAGCTATAACAGCACTGAAGACGAGGTGTCGCATTGAAAGTACCCTGCTGTCATTATAAAATAATCCCTACAGTCAGGCGACAGGACCTTATTTCATACGGCCCTATGAAAATAAAGTTTTTCCTCCAAGCCCCATTCATAATAATTAACTCACAAGGTTTACTTTTGGCTCTCACTTTCATTGAATGAACAGAAAGTTTTTTTCTTTACTTCTAATGTGTCGCATGACGTAAAGGACAAATTACAAAGTCCATTGCCGTAAAGCTCATGTGAGTGTACTTTTTAATCAATCGTTATCAATATGGTTATTTTTATTGGTTTGTATTAAATTGAATGTTTGGTTTAGTTGATCGCTTGACGTGTGTCATTGAGTGAAGTTAATGTTGTGCCCTTTAACGCCACTTGTGTTAATATTTTTAATGATGTCGCTATTAATATATGAAGGAGCACAGATATTAAAACTAATATTTATCATTATTATTATTATTTATTAACGTCCACTTTTTGCAACTCAGGCTAAAAAACTAATATTCCGTAAGCATGACATTCAAATTAAAATGTATCAAGAATGCCATTTGTTAAACTGCATGGAGGAATCTAGCTTGGCTGAACAATGTAAGGTTTTTCGCCTCCTGATTGGGTTAAAACCGTCCGAGCCACATAATCCCAGTAACGCATGTCTTTATTTCGTCTCTCTGGCTTGATGAGATAAAGCATGCTTAATCCAGAGACTTAGAGAAATTCATATTTATCTTTTCCCCCCATTTATGTGTTGTCAATTTCTTTATTTTGTTGTATTATTCTTGAAGAACATTTATATTTGGCTGTGCATTTTTCGTCCATAGGCATATAAATGTCGCCAGTACATCAATATTTACAAATATTCCCTATTTGTCCTGTAGTAAGGAGCCTGCGTAATGATAAATTAAAACGTACCCTTGAAATGAAATTTAAATTTATTTATTTTACTAATAGTAAACAATCAGAAGATTAGTAGGGATATCCTTGAGCTTAAAAATCAAGAAATGCGAATAACTCCGGTTAAACTCGAGATAGAGCTCAAAAATCAAATTATATTTGACTTGAATAACTGAACAAAATGTTATCGTACTTTTTCTACTAAAATGAACAATAGTAATAAGGAAAACGATTTTAATTTGAACGCATGAACGAACATAAACTCGTCTAATTTGTTCAACAGTGGTTCCGTGTTCCACGCATAGAACAAGATAACGACTGTAATGTGATTAAAATAAGAAAGATTATTTAGTACTTAATTCTCTTTTTCGAAGGAAAACCATTTTTATACTTCATTGCCGAGTAACAGTAAGGGGATTTTGTAATACCTCCTTATTATGCGTCGGATTGAAAAATTGTATAAAATCAATATTCTTGCAAATCTAATAATTTATAAATGTTAGTCAGGACATTTTCTCTATTATTATACAGTAGAGCGTCGTTTATCCGAACTAATTGTGATCGCGCACGTTCGGATAATCGATTTGTTCGGATAACTAGTTTTTTTAAGAAAAGAGGATAATTGTATAAAACACTTTGTATTCATCATTACAATTACATATTACATATTAAAATACATACTTCCGACGCGCATGAACTGTTGTCTAGAACTCACCTGCAAAAAGAGTGGGAGAGGCGGAAGGGCTGACATCCCGCGTTTCCAGCCGCGGAGTAGACTTCCATTTCAGGGAAACAGAAAGAAGCTCTGATTCCCGGAACGGTAGGGCTCAGTCAGTCCCGCGAACACAAAAGGAGGGAACCCAGGCTTTTCCGTTCTGCTGAAAAGTTACGCTCTAAACAGGGCATTGCTTCAAAGAATACATATTCTTGAAATTTTCAACTTCTTCATTCTGTATATAATACAGCATGCAAATTGAAATATGTAGTTAAAAAAAAAAAACTTTCCAAAGCGCGTTCGGATAATTGACGTTTCGGATAATTGACGTTCGGATAAACGACGCTCTACTGTAATTATTTATTTATTAGCATCCACTTTATACTACTACGGCTAATTGGGACGGGTTATCTACAGGTTATCACCCTTTTCTAGTCAGGGTGGAACTAAGGAATTTATTTAATGAGTCAGCCACTAAATGAATTCCTATTGCCCAGGGCGGGGATCGAACCCACCACTCTAGGTTTACCACATGAGATTAAGAGCAACGACTTAACTCACACGGCCAACCTCAGCCCCATTTTCTCTCTATATTGAATGTTAATCGAGATAATTCCATATTTAAGTTTTCAGCCATTAATAAACCCTAGACTCCTACCCTTAACAATATTAACAATGAGCTGTTATATAATGAACCACTTTATTTGAAGCCTAAATACTAAATACTGTTCTCATTAAACATTCACCTTTAGAGATAAACCCAAATACGTGGCAAAACTGCTTAGTTACGCAGCCAGTGTCTTATGCATGGGTCTCAAATTGTCACCATGATCAGTTTTTGTAGGGCTTAAGCTATTGCTTATTTTTTTATATGATACACAGCGATAGTAAAACATTCTTGCTAGTCTATATAATTAACTATCTACTATTTAATTAGCCAGTGCAACGGCTATAATTTTCAGGAAGGAATACTTTACACCTTTAAGTTTATAGGAGGAGGAAGTAGTAAATTATATTTTATTGGTAGAGGGGTCGGTATTAAGTGGATTGAAGTGATAGTAAAGGGTTGAGAGAGAGTTTGCTGTAGGCTGAGGCAATAAAGGCTGTTGTGGGGATTTGCAAAATAATCCCCACACTCTCCTTCCAGCTAAAGCAGCAGCAGTGGCCCTGCATCTTCAGTGGGGATACTTCCTCTATAACTCAGGCATTTCTCACAACTACCTCGAGGAGAGCCTACACTCTTCTAACCTATGAATTTGAAATTTTCAGTGTCAATTCAATTAACAAAAAAGCACTTTCAATATTTCATAGTAGCAGCACTATTTCATCCCATCAGTATGTTATTCACACCTCCTTTGTAGCCCTAAGAAACGTTTAACAACCATCTTAATAACACATTATAATAAGAGTATAATAAGAGAACAAAATCATATATTTCATCAAACTAAGATTAAATATATTTCATTTATTTAGCTTCTGCTAAGAATGAAAAAAACACTTGTTTCATAGTGCAAAATCGGATTCCTTCGATTTCATAACTCAATTTAATTTCTATGTACCTCCAGTTACTCTCAATAAGTAGTCATACGTGAATCACAATAATTATCAGAATCTATTTTGTTTTCATTCCGTTATACAGTTTCTACTCGAGTACAATAAGTCTGTTTATTCAGTTGTTTTATTTAATTTGTGTATTCTTCATATTTTATGGCAAGGGTCTCCAATTTTTCGGTGCAAACTTAATTGAAACTTCCCTACGCCTGCCTTTTTTCGTGGCTCATTTGCCACGTCTTCAGGGTCTGTCCCTTTTTTAAAAAATATATAAAAAATTATTAATAACATTTATTTAACACATCCCTTAATAATTCTTTTGCTATATATTGCATTAGTAGGTGCCTACATCTATGATATATTTATTAAATCTAATCTTAAATTGCACTTACATTTTTGAAGTGCTCGTTTACCATTTACATTCGTTGCGACTGTTCTCACTGAGGAGGTAGATGAAAATGAGAGGCTCCCGAGGTAGGTTTAGTCAGATGACAAAAATAGATTACTTACAAGTCAATCTTGAACTCGATTATTTGGCGTCAGCAGAAAAAAATATCATTTATTCCAAATTAAAAAACGTGGAAATAAATTTATCTGTGATTATGTACATAATAAGAAAAAAAGACGAATTTCATTAGACAATATAATGCAAAAGCTAACAAGCAACGAATTAAAATTAGAAAAGCATAAAAATAATAAGAGAAAGAGGGAAGATTTAGTCTACCAGATGATAAATAAATAAAATTAAAAAAAAAAGAAGCTTCAACAAACCTCTACGACAGATTTTAGCAGATTTCCCTTGAGGGAAATCAGCTATTGAGGTCGTACTCATGACGCGATTTTCGAAAAATTTCTTCAAATGTCCATCGATCCTACCCCGGATATGACGAAAATGAGGTCCGTTCAAAATTATATATATATATATATATATATATATATATATATATAATATATATATATATTTGTCTGTTAACGCTCTAGCGGTCGCAATTTTGGTTTGATCGTTACGAAACTCGATATTTAACCGTCTTATGTAAAAAGACAGATCAAGTTCGTTAATGGCTGAAATCGGATTTTGTTCATCCGCCCCCCCCTTCTTTAGTTCTTGGACTACTAAAATTTGAGATATTAAAATATAAATTATTCTTACAATTCAGAAGCCGTTTCAGTTGGGAATTTATTTTAATTAACTGAAAGATTTCTCATTACCGTTTTGTGTTCACGGTGGTGTTGTGTTACCAGTATGGAGATTTCTCTATTGTAAAACTTCACATGGCAATCTGCTTAGTTTACGTAGCCCCTCCGTGACGGACTTTTTTTAGCTTTAAATCACAAACAGAGAAGAAAAAATAATAAAGTTAATACACTCATTTTGTTTCAAAATAGTAAAAACAATTAAAAGAAAACTTTCTATTTAATCAACTAATTCGAAGAACTTATAATAATATATATCATACTTTTCCGAACAGTTAGAAAGATATGATTTGTTTGTGAATCTACTTGACTTGAAAGCGTAGTATAACATGAATCATATTTTTTCCTAGCTCTAACGAACAAAAATATATCTTAGTAACGCCGTGCAAGAATAAATTAAATATGCTTCGGGGAGAACAGCTACCAACTCGCGATTTTGTAAGAAGCTTGAAAGGTTAAGCTAATAAAACATTTAGATAAAACATGAAGGCGGCAAATGCAAACAAATGTTTGTTTGTGACGGGCTTAAAGGTCAACTACTCTTTGCCATGTGATATGTGGGCAGGAAATATATACTCCAACATCACCTATGAGCTTCATGTATCCAGCTAAAACAGGCAAAACCACACCATCCACATGTTTCATCCCAGAATCGTTAGAATTTATCAGATGCCACTCCCTCATTTTGCAAGACAAATCTAATCGATTTTTATTGTGGTTTATTAGGTCGGGATACAATAAATCTTATACATACAACGTAAATTTATTACGTGTTTGTGTGGCAAATATTACTACACTTCAACTATTCTTTAACGTAGTTATTACTATTATTATTATTATTTATTTTAAAAAATTTTTATTTGCTCTATACCATTCTCGAGGTTAACCCGTTTCATTAAACACAATAATTCATAGTCGATAATGGCTGAATTTGCTCAAGGAATAGGGGAGGGGGGAACCGAAAAATAAAAATATTCCATTGCTATGAGTCGGATCGAAAAATGGTACAGAACCAATCTTGTTAAACTATTCGTGCTTCACAACTGTTGTTCTACAGTAGTTCAAATATTATGTGAGTTATTAATACTTTCTTGTTTTCAGACTTCAATAAACCCTCATTTCTACTCATTGCTTTTTTATTTAGAAATAGAAATTATATGTGAATATGAGATCAGTAATGTTCCATACTACCATGCGGAGAATCTGCTTAGTTTACGTTATATTCTAATAGACTAAGTAAAGAACTTCAGATATTTAAGAGATTTTTTTTTAATCCATGAATAAAACGTCCTCCTCTATCAAGTAATTGAAGGTTTGTATGATGTCACTCTGGTTATATATATATATATATATATATATATATATATATATATATATATATTAGTTGTAACTAATAATTTGTCTGTGCCGCCTTGATTTGTCTTTTTGATTTAAAATAAGGTAAATTATTTAAGTGTAGTAAACTTATTTTTTGAACACCAATAGTTTTGCACATGGGTTTACAAAATGGATTATATTTTTGTGTACTATCGAATTAATGGATACACTTAATTATATGGCTCACTTCCATGTACCTCATGCCAATCATCCCAAATGTTGGGTATATAAAAATAAACGAAAAGTAAATAATATTTGAAGGTTTGTTTGCTGCCACTCTGGACATTATATATTTATATATACACATATGTATATTAGTTGTAACTAATAATTTGTCTGTGGTGCTTTGATTGGGGATATCATTTTTATAAAAGTCCTTTTTCATTGAAAACTCCTTTGTAGAAAATAAGGTAAATTATTTAATTATAGTAACCTTATTTTTCGAACACCAATAGTTTTGCACATAGAATTACAAAATAAATTATATTATGTGATGGTTTCTTAAAAAAAAAAAAAAGGATAAAAAATGTAAAAAAAAAAATTCTAATTGTGAGAGTAATGCGAGAGAAGAGAGCCACCTGTAACTGAAACCATAAATTATTCCAGTTCTTGGCGACAATAAAATTTCAGGGTGCTCCTAATGAAGCAGCCCTGGAGCCGTGAAAAATACTCTTCCTCATTATAGAACCACATTTCTCTCTCTCTCTCTCCACTCCATGTAGGCCCCAATTCACAATACCCACTACGAGAAAACTGAATTATAATCTTTATTCATTTCGGGGAAACAATTTTTTCTCATAAGTAAATCCGGCACTCATGGGACGGAAATTACTTTGGCCTAGATTCAGAGAAATCATTTTCAGTTATGTGTTTTAATACGAAGGCAAACCTCTATGGTGGAACCTTTTTACCCGCAGAGGTCGGCCATTTATAAAATCGCATTGCTCAAAATAAACTTTCACAATAGGAGCCCTTCAAATTATTTAAATAATTTTTCTGACAAATTTACTTTCACAATAGGAGCCCTTCAAATTATTTAAATAATTTTTCTGACAAATTTACTTTCACAATAGGAGCCCTTCAAATTATTTAAATAATTTTTCTGACAAATTTGGGAAGTCGATAAAGATAAAATTCTATTCGTTAATTATAGAAGTTCAGTTCTCTGATTTCTCTATACTGATAGTTGCTATATTTCTTTTTTCACATTGGTAACTACAAATCATTATTGGGAAAATAAAATGAATAGTTCATTAATAATAAATATTACTTATTATACTGGGTGCTCCAAGTTCGCGTTCTACCCCCTTAAAATCTGCTATCATTTTGATGCAAGGCTAAGACTTAGTGTGCCATAATTGTGACCCCAGAAGAATCTATTTAGTCCATATTCAACCTCATAGCCTTCTACAGTACTTCTGCAGCGACCATAACTTTGGAATTTCCAATGGAATTCCATAAAAATATTTTAAATTAACAAACATTCGTTTTTCAATCATATATATATATATATATATATATATATATATATATATATATATATATATATATATATATATATACTAGGGACCCGACTGACGTTGTCCTGCATGATATTTCAAGCTATTAAGACATTAAACAAAGTATTAAATGAAGAACAAATAATATAATAATTTCATTATTCTTTATTTTGAAATAACATCAATTTTTTTAAAAACAATTTGTTATAATGAATAATGTTCATATTGGAAAGAATTGTTGAGGATATCAATATTTCCATGCAAATTACTTGCTTCACACATTGTTATACGAAAAAATGTTTAAAACAAAAGTTACTCTAAATAACAAAGTAAACAACTTTTACCCTGTGCATATTTGCTGAAAACCATATAGGAAACGAAATATCGGTATTTTTAATTTTAGGCATCCCTTACAACTCCCACTCCTGCTGGGCGATTTGTGAATCTAAACCATCCAGGGCGTCACCCAAACTCATAAAAAAAAATTCATTCAAATTGGTCCAGCCGTTTAAGAGGAGTTCAGTGACATACCACCTACAGTGGAACTACACAAATATATATATATATATATATATATATATATATATATATAGAGAGAGAGAGAGAGAGAGAGAGAGAGATGATATAAAATAGATGTCAATATTTTAAATAATATAATTATTCAGATATTGAAGATTTACTTTACTAGATTTAGATACCCAAATTTATACAGATTATCAAAAAAAAAAAAAAAAAAAAAAAAAAAAGGATATTCTTACTGAATGACGACGGCAGTGGTTAAGCCCAATAGAATTTCTCAGACTTTGGCCTAGGCTTTAATGTTCCTTTAGTAATTTACGGATAAAAGAAATGCAAAGATCCGAGCAAGGTTTCGTTAGTATAAGTAACGGAATGTAGTAAAAACTCTCCGTACCATACATTACCAAAGGATATTTCAAATATGAAAAGTCCGTCACGCAGGGGCTGCGTAAACAAAGCAGATTTCCCAGGTCCTGATATGACACACTATATATCTCTTCTCCCAATACATTTTCTATTTATAAACTGAAATCTGAACAGTAGAAATGGGAATTTGCTGAAGACTTAAATGAAGAAAGTACGAATTACTCCCTTAATATTTAACCTACAAAAACATGCATAGAACAACAATTGCAGAGCATTAATAGCTTAACAAGAATGGAACCTATAACATTTGTCAACACATAATAACTAAGGTATTTTGAATTTTCGAATCCCCCTTTCCGGAGTGATTAAACAGTTAAATATCGGTCGTTGAAACGCTCAAATAAACGTTTCTCAATTAATAACGTAAAATCTTAGATGATGAAGTCATCACATAACGTATTTTCATTTACCTTGCAAAATAAAGTTCACTAAATACAATATTTCGTACTTAACCTTGGAATAAAGTGGTTCATGGTATAACAGATTATCGTTAATATGACATGAGTATGAGTGGGAGATTACAAAAAGGCCGAAACAATGAATGTAACAACATTTATAGAACATTAGATTGCCAATAAAATCTGTTCTATTCAATTTATCGATTGGACGAAAATAAAATATTAAATAACGACGTGTGTATCATTAAAAGGGGAAACTGTGTGAGAAGCACGTATATTTCTCTGAAACTCATGGCTAATGTTTATGAAAACAGTTTTCAGAAATAGCTCATATAGATAAAACAAAAAAAACCTTAAGGTAACGAACAACATCCTCTAAAAATTGTCAAATAATATGGTTTCTAAATCTTTGATGGCAGGCGAATTTTTTAGACATTTTCTATCCAAGATAAGGAAATCAAAAAGAAGAGCACTGAAGCTTATGTATATAAGAAATTGCATTAGAACAAAAAAAAAAAAAAAAGATGAAACGTTTGGCGGCTGAAGAAAGACTAAAATAAGCTTTAGTACAACACAGAACACAAATTGCTCGCTTAGAAGAAAACTCAAGAAATCTCTCGATAAAAAGGATATTGAAGCTTTTGAGAAAATGTAGTTAAAAAGGAAGCGAAGTTCATGGCATCTTCGGGTATTAAAAATAAGAAAAAATCAATTTCAAAGAAATGACTAAAAAGTCTAATCGCCTTAGGGTGTTCTCAAAGATTCACAATGTCTCAAAGAACGATTATTATTAAAATAAGTTAAAATGTCACGGACGTGCTTACAATATTCATTATTTAAAAAAAACCGTGGGCAATTTGAAAAAAGACTTTTTCACATTTTTACGCATATTCCTACATTGTAGTTTTTTTTGTTTTTTTTTTTTACACAGATAATTCTTATGGTTTAAATTCTTAACTCTTCTATCTCTCTGCCAATGAAGGAAGCTGTTGTCAAAGTGAGAAAGTATCGGGAATAGTTACTATTCTGACCCGTCGTGAAATAAAATGTGTCTTTCTGTAAATAATATTTTATTATTCTATTATATAGCCACATAATTAATTTAGTTTCCTTCTCTAATATACTAACTATTTTAATGTGATTTATGCTTTCTCCTACTGTCTTTGGTATTATTAATTTATTGAGTTAAGTTTCCCAAAACGTACGTTTCATTTTAAATGTTGCTAATTTGAAGGAAGCTTTACATCATATGTTGTCCCTTCTAACACAGTCTTGCTTCTAAGGAACAGCCCTTTGCATGAATGTTACTTATTTCCATACAAAATCATACTTATTCTGTTGGTATAAACTCCTGTACAGGTTTGCTGTTAACCTGTCTGCTTTTAATCAGTACGATTGAAGTATTTTCGTCAAGACACCCTTTGCTTGAAGAGATTTTGTTGGTTAAAACTTAGATCTATAAACTTTACAAAAATATTATATTCGGAGCTCGACTATTATGGCCAATCCTATTATCACGTTAACAGACACACAAACAAACACACAGTCCCTCCCTCAAATATATATGAATTTTGTCAGAGATATGTTCATCCAAATTTCACTTTCAAATAAAAAAAAAACATATATAACAACGCATACAAATTTTCAACAGGTCGAATATCATTGCAGAGTTTCTATAAATAAAGGTAATGAGTAATAAAAACGTCAAGTCAACTACTGATAAATTAAATTCAGGAAATAAAGCGCCTCATTTAACTCTTCAACAAATGAAATAGAATGAATAAGCAAATTTATGCATGTCCAGGAAAAGTGATACTAATATTTTTAAAAGATGCTAATATATGTTCATTTGTTGATTATATTAGACATAGTTGGAGTATCATTCATCAATTCCTTAATAAATTTTATTATTAATATTTAACATTTTTATTAAATAAAAATTATTATGAGTAATTCATTGTTTTGCTATAGATTTGTCAAGAAAACATATATATAATCTTTAAAAATGAAGCCTGTGGGTAAGCGATAGAAAGGATGATGGCTCTATCTGGTGGCAGCAATAAAAGGCGGGGTTTAGCTTCCTCAGCTAGCTGCATAAACCCAACTCTGACCTCAATCTCCCTTATATTTAGGTCGGTTTTACACCAATCTCTCTTTACGGCTACTTATAAACACAGACCATCAACCACCGGCCCAATCATGGCGGACGACTCTACTTTTATTTATGTACTAGCTAAGGTACCCGGCTTCGCTCGGGAAATCATTTGAGGCTGAATGATTATGGTTATTTTTTTTTGGCATGGATTCAATGTTTACAATTACACTTCACGTTTGTGCGCATTGTTTTTCCGTAAGGGTCAGGTAGGGAACTTATAGCATTTATTCTAATTAAATATCAACTATAATGTACTTATTTCCAGTCGAAAACCAATCCGAACTTTGTTATATGCATAACATTATATACATAATAGTAAATGTTAGTAGAATGCAAATTCAACATTTCACACGAAATAAGGTAGCACAATTAACTATGTTAGCCTTCCGAAAACTTCTGCTCCCGCTTGAGCGTTGTCAACATTGCTTCATTTAAATTATTTTTTCAAAACACTGAAAAATTCTAATTTTCTAGTAATTTTTATACCTGTTATAAATAAATACCGGTGGTGCCCTAAAAATAATTTAATAATTATTGTAAAAGAGAGATGAGGGAAAGAGATTTTCGCACCCCACCCCCTCCCCTGCAACCTGAAATCGTATTGAGTTTAAACCCATTTCTCTTTTGTTATAATGACAATACCAAGTAATGTTTAATACTCGGAATTTGGGCTGGCTGGTGGAGGTCCATCATCAACGAAAGGATCAAAAAGGTCAAACACCTCCATTCTTTTTTTATACTTCTTTTATTACAGACAAAGTACTTTCGAGCGAACCATCTTCAGTGCTCTAGAGCTGTTCCTTATTGAGCCGGCGAGACCGGAAGTAATAAAAGAAGTATAAAAAAAGGGTGGAGGTGTTTGACCTTTTGATCCTTTCGTTAATGTTTAGTAGTTATGGATAGTACACAGTCATTTCAATATCGTCAACATATCGGAGGAAATAAGATAATATATACCACAGTTCAAGAGATTGATTCCAACTTCCGCTATCACGCGTTGTGCCAATTCTGCAAAACTTATATTAAATAATACATTATACAAATTAAATCATTAGAATGCTCTTATAGTTTAAATTTCTATTGGAAATAAATAACGAAGCTATTTTCTAATTAAAATAAACAACAAATGAGGGGGGTAGTGGCAGAGATTTCCCTAATCCGAATCATACTTAAAACTATTTTAAAAGTCTAAAAACATAACATCATTTCTCTTAATATGCCTATATTAAAATCCTTTAATGAGTACTAACAAAATTGTTGACACCCGCTATAGTTTTGGCATATATCTCGTGTACACTTAGTTTTACGACAGAAGTGAATATAACAAAAGTTACTCCGAATAATAAAATAAACACATTCTAATATGTGAGTGTTTGCTCAAAAATCATGTCTCCAATACAACTACTTGTGTAATTGAAACTACTCTTAACCCTGAAAATCAAAATATCCAGGGTTCATACTAAAGGAAAAATAGAGAATTACATGTATGTGTACAGTTTAAGTTTTCTGAGATCTGTATCTGTGCGTTGGAAATCTATTTGTTAACACTGCTCCTACGTGAGAGAGTACATTTACATGACAAAATATCCTGGAGGAAATCATAGTAAATGAGAAAACAAAAGTTTGTTTTTAAAAAAGTCCAATCGCAAGCAGGAACTGTTCATCTTTGTTTGTGTGTGTGTGTGTGTATATATATATATATATATATATATATATATATATAAACACACACACACACACACACAAGCACACGGTTAGTACTATAAAATTATCTATAAATACATTCTGATATGGCAGGAAGGTTGTAAAGCAGAACAGGCGCCAAAAAGCTTGGTCACACGATTGCACACTCTAAATGCTAAAAACTATTCATAAAATAACACCAAAATATAAAATTTTTCCTCTCAAATTTTAATATATGTTACCTCACGTATTTTACGTATATCAGGTGCATTTGCATTCTGTGTACAATAAACGTCATGTTTCATTATTTCGTACATATATATGTAATGTTCTCCCTCTCTGAAAATAGAATAGCAAGAAAATCTTTCAATAGAATAATAGCACTGGTTGCCAGTAATCATGATACAAACTATATTTGGGTCTCAAAAATAAAAGCTATACCATATTTAAATAATGTGCAAGATTACTTTACCGATATTTCTTGTGAAACAAATTTTCTTGCAAATAAAAAGAAAATTTTGGAACAAGCAACAAGTCACATATTATCCACCGACATCAATAGAGTATATATTACATCATACAATCCCTTTTATAGAAGTGTCTGTCATTATACCAGCCCCCAACCCCAAGATTGTCTTAAATTCAAAGTGAATATGAAGAAAGTAGGATTAGTTAGTCAACTTAGAATTTCAAATAACGATTACTTGAAGCTGTATCACAATAAGAAATAGGAAAGTAATAAAATCCGGAGAAATTTGTGAATGCTGCCAGGAATTTATATCAGACGGATTAAAACATTTATTATTGCAATGTTCACAATACAGCTATCATAGAGAGCAATACTTAAAGAAGTTTATAGCCACAAGTGATGACTTGATGTCCGTGGAAAATAGTCTTCATATTGAGGACATTCATAAACTGAACATGGTTACTTACTCGTATTCCTTTCAGCAGTTTGCAACTAGGCAACGACATAGTATATACCATTATCTTGATAATTAAACACTATGATATCGACATGTCCAACGAAGTCAATTAACACGTCAGAGTAAACAAATAAATAAAAGTAAATACACTTGATGTTTAATAGTACTAATCAGATTAAATTATAAAGAATTTTAGAAGTTAACATTTATTACCAAAAAAAATATCATTATTTTCTATCTATCTATCTATATGTATGTTGGTTTGAATATTGTCAAACGAACATATATTTTGTTGTTGCTGAGTACATGAAATAAATTAAAGAAAATATAAAACATAATTGCATTAATTAAAATTAATTAAGTTAATTGAAATAATATATTTCCATGAATTTATCACTATTATGCTTGTAATAATACGTTCAAAGTATGGTACAATTTAAGGACAACGTAATTTACAAATTAAAATTTTAGCTCGAAAAAAAAAGAAACAAGAAGCAGTACAAAGTCTGCCGGCATTATGGCATTAAACCCTTCAACAATATTAAAACCATGTAATCCGTGAAAGGAGTAGTAACATTGAATACACAATGCTGAGTACTGAAAAGGCAGAATTTAAAGAAAGCAATTATACTTCTTTTATTTTTTAGATTCATTTATAAATGGGGACAAATTATTATTATTATATTACAATGGTTATGACTTATTGAGTGCCCTCCATTTGAGTGGAATCATTTCTTAATTCTTCTTTCAATGACAATGTCTACCTTCTGCCTTGTATCTTAATTTTACTTATATTGAGTATGAAATGAGTAAATAAACGAATCAAAATACAATCTATTACAATAATAAAAAAAATGCTTTCTAAAAGTTGATGTTGTTGTTTATTAACGTCCACTTTGTGCTACTGAGAGTAACCGGAACGAACTTCTTTAGCTATGATTTTAACTAGCTTGAGCTAAGGATTTTATAAGGTGAGCTTGTCAATAAATAAATTCCTATTGCACACATGAGAATCGATCGCATGACCATAAGTTTCCAAAATAATTAACTAAACTCAATACAGTTAACCTCCACTTTTTGAATCATAATAAGACATTGCTACAGTTGCACATTTGAAGGGATTAACGCATTTCTATTTAACATCTTAGTTCTACAATATTTTTGCGTGCTGGAAAATAACAAGGTACGACTGGTCTACAATTTACGTCTCACTGAGCTGATATTCTAAATAATTCTGAAAGGGTTTTATTGGCAATTAATTATATCATTTCGCATTATATGATTAGTAATTATAGACCTCTCAATTGTATAAAATGAAAACAATCTTAAAAGAAATTAGTAACAAATGTTTATTTGCAAATCTCCCTTATTGAAGTTAGTCAGATAAACGTCACATGCTCACTCGATAGTCCAAAAAAACTGACCAACAATTAAAACTGGAAAAACGAAACTATTAACACTCGCTAATACTTATTTACTAATTCCTTTCTATCTTTAGAACGCTGGCAATTGGACACAATTCGTCGATCCAAATAAAAAAAATCCGTCACGCAGGGGCTGCGTTAACTAAGCAGATTTCCTACGTGCGTCACGTATTTGCATTTCTCTCAAAAAGTTAATTTTCGATAAGAACAATATTTAGTATTTACGCTTCAAATAAAGAGCTTCATAATATAAGATCTTACTGTTGATATGACATGAGTAGGAGTGAGGGTTTACTAAATGCCGAAAACTAAACAATGTGAATATCTCCCTTAATAATCAACATATTGATAAAACGTACATAATAACATTTATAGACTAATACATTCGCAATATGATTAACAATAAACAATTTTTCGATCCAACACATAACAACGGAGATTTTATGAATTTTCGAAGTTCTCTCCTTCTAAACCCCTCCCCCACACACTAGTTCGATTTTAGCCGTTAACGAACTTGATATTCACTTGAACATTGAACGCTTAAATAGCGTTTATTAGGTAAAAATATAAATATTTATAATTTTGATCCTCATTTTCTTTATCTCATGGGTAGTCTCAATGGACGTTTGAAGAAAAAAATGTCACGAAAATCCCATTATGAGTACAACCTCAATAGCTGATTTCCCCTAAGAGAAATGTCCTAAAAAACATACTACTCCTATTTTAATTGTCCCAAAGTAATTTTTGAACATTTTTTTTCTCACGAATTATGTAAATGGAGTAATTTAAGAGATAGACTCACAAAACAAACCCTTAAGCCAACTGAGGATGAAAACGTATTATAGCGTGCAGATTCCCACAAGCATATAGTTTGTTAATTTAAAGGGGGAAACAACTGGTAAAGAGATATATTGATGTTGACTCTCTCATTATCAGATGTCAAAGGAAAACAGCAACCTACATGTCTACTAAACAACTACACATTTGTTCGAGAATCGAATCTTGAACAACTGTGTTTGAATTTAATAGGATTAAACACAAGAATTTTATTTTGAGCAACCATCATTCACTCAAAAAAGAGATTTATTAAATTATCGGGGATTTTTAAACAAATTATCAGTAGAGCCATTTAAATGAAAATTTATTTTTGTTTTTAATTGCTCTTTGTTTCCGATTTACATTTAGTATTCATACAGAGAATCTTTAATTAATCTAATGAAGAAAAAAATAATCCTGAAATTATTTTCCTGCATATGACCGCAGATGTCAAGAGATTCTTAAATTTCAATTGATTAGGATGAGAAATTTGAGAGTTTACTAATTATTCTCTTTTAATTTAAATGAGTAAGAGCTCTTTAATTAGCTTTTATTTGGAGGACAATAAAAGAAGTGTGGAAATTATGTCTTTTGATTAAAAGTTTAATTATCAAAACACTCGGATTCCTTTAAACAGATAATTATTCAAGTAAGAACAGTGTTTGAGAACTCGAAAAAAGAGAGAAAAAAAAAACAAATCTTAACAAGTTCTTTTGAAAGATTTTTAATTTCAGTTCTAAAGGCAGCTAAAAAAGTAAAACAATATAAAAAAGTTTAAATAAAAGTGACTTACAAGAAGAGATTAAAAGAGAAAATGATTCACCCAAAAGAAGCCCGGTTCCCAGGACAAAGTCTGGAGAGGCAGTGAGAAAAATAAGGAGTGAAATAGGGTGAGAGAGTGAAAGAGAGAGAGAGAGAGAGGGGAGGGTTTTTTAGAAAGGTCCAGAAAATTTGTTAATTAGACTTATTGTCAATTGCGGTGAACCAGTTCGGCGAAAACTACTTTATTTGGGGCTCCGGTAAAGGAGAATTAATTAAATGCTCATTTAACAAAAGTAATACTCAAATTAAGCCGGGTCAAGTGAAGTCTGTTCCTATTGGCAGAGAAGAAGGGCTCTTGTCAAGGAGTTCAAGTTCTCTCTGAGCTGAAGACGACAACCCTAATCTGTTCTAGTGTTCAGGTAACAGCTTTTCTCTTATCAACATTTTTGGCCTCCCTCTTCTAAAGGACTTAAACCTTCCAGCAATATATCAATGTGATTTAAGGACAAACCTAACATTATACCAAGCCTAAATCATTTAATTTATAATTTTTATAACTCATGAAAATTAAATACGTTCTACAACGTATATATATATATATATTTATATTTTTATGATCATTATCATTCTAGTTACCTGGATATATGGGAATTAAGCAGAACATAATTATCCATAACGAAGCAAAATCGGCAGCGACTGAACTTGACGGGACGCCCACGGAATATCGAAAATTTGTAATATCTCGCAATATATTTAGTTAGAATGTTAAATCACTTCTCACTGCTTTACATCGCCACATTCTGAACTTCGGTTTGGAAGCCAAAAACATATTTAGACTATTATCTCTTTATCGTCCGCACCCTAGCTCTGAACATGAGGCTGAAACCTGTCGAACAAACACCATCAATTTGTCATACGTGGAAGCTGCGTGAGTACATACATATTTTTTGTCCATTGCCGATATTTCTCATTGTTATAGAGTTAAGGTATTTTGTATTATAAATCTGGAATTTTGAACTTTTCTTTCATTCCCCCGGAGGTATTAAAAGCATATTTAGTGACGAGCTCACGACATACAAGCCTTTCTCGAACGAGATTGGTGGTTGATTAAAGGTTACCTGTACTAATTGTTCGTAGTTGCTCATTAAGTATAAGTTAGTTTTTTAGAAAAGGATAACACGTAAAATACTCATTGGCACTTAGAAATAAAAGTTAAACAGTATCTCTACTTAAACTGCACACTAAATCTAAGTTCGTTTGAAATATATGTATGTATATATATTCGGGTGGCATTGTAAACCTTAGCCATTATCGCTGATACAGGTTGTATGTCATGATTGATTGAGGACGGATATTGTGCAAAACCCATTATCCAAAGAGGGCCTGAATGAGTTCTCTGAAATATACGGAGCTTATTGTACTTGCCTACTGTCCGGGACATAGGATACTCAAAGTCCTCGTTTGCACTTAGTTATTCCACAAGCAATATGTCATAAATGCTTCGTTTAAGTGAACTTGGAATTAGCTTTTTCCCCCGAACCTGCACCAATTTTCAACCTCAGCTACAAAGGGAAGGGGTACATAAGACTCCTCGCTTAAACCTGAGATTTGTTTTGAGATTAGTAATATTGGTATTGACCGAGGGTGACATTATTCCCAATCTCAAGAAAATAAAATTATTTTTAAAAAATTAACAATTTGTTTAAAAATAAAACTGGCAATAAAATAGTGGCCAGGGAAAACATAATAACCATATAGACTGTCGGGGCGTGCGGTTAGCTTTTGCGGTAATAATAATAATAGAGCTATTTCGGCACCAAAATGTTGGGGCGGGGAAGCTTTTTAGTCCCTAGTTTCGGCACCAAAATGTAAAGGCGGGAAGCTTTTTAAAGGCAAGAATAAGAGAGCATTAGACTGAAATATTTACTATTTATATGGAAAGATAAGGGGAAATAACACAAGTCACTATTTGAGTTCTCCAAAGAATCAAGTATATTGAATTGATTAAGCAACATGTAATACACTTTATAGATATAGAGGTTGAACAAGAAACAAAAGGAACTTAACTTTATAAAATAATTTAGCGGCAATATATATACATAGAATGATCGATCGGTCCTATTTGTGTGAGTACTCATTTAATAAGTTGCGTAGATAATGCTAGCATTATTAGAAGTAGTTACCTGCGGGAAACATATACTTTCCTTAAAGTGGAGTCTTCTTCCGTTGTTATTTTCTGTGTTCCCTATAAGATCTGTCTTCTAGCTGGTTGCGGTGATTCGTATATGATGGTAGCTTTGCGGGAGATGAAAGACTGACTGTAACTCTGTAACGGATGAATCCCAACTGAGCGGTTATCTATGAAGCGGTTATCTGTAGCGGAGGGAGAGTGGCAAAGCCCCCTGGCCGTAGAAACGACCCCAAAGACCGTCAAAGACCAACTGACAGTATCCTTGTAACTAGCCGATGCCTTCTTGAGCTGCAACGTAGTTTCCGCTGTAGGCCACAGCCTTGGTGATCTGCATGTGTGTGGCGGGTTTGTGAACTCCGCGAGTGCGGGAAATTCAAATTCAAATGACGTCTGAACATAGATAATGAAAAGAAATCTAATTTTTAAAATAATAAACAGAAAAACAAAAATGTAATTTTCATTGAATTATAACCCCCACAGTAGCCAGGAAGATAACTTGATATGTGGACAAACACATAAAAATATCCAAACAGATTAAAAACTAGTTTTAACCATATAAAGGATAAATTTAAATCAACAAATGCCAAATATAATGTGAACAATATAAACTTTATGGATTGCAATAAAAGTTGTTTAGGGGAATCATCACAATGACTCAAAAGAAAAATCAGACAACACTTCATTAGCGTTGATAATAAATCGTCCCTTCCACTCGATTAAATACACCCATAACTTTGATTTTGGCCTTGGAAGTATGCTAGAAAAAGAATGAAATATAAGCAACACAAAAAAAAACAAGAATATTCACATAATAAACTTGGAGATAATTATGAAAACACAATTAAAAATTAATTATATATATATATATATATATATATATATATATATATATTTATATATATATATATATATATATATATATATATATATATATATATATGTATATATATATATATATATATATATATATATATTATAAATTCTAGAGCGTTGGTTGTTCAATTATAATTTGGTTGTTTAATTATATTTCTTCTTTCCTATTCAGATCAGATTTCATTAGGGATAGTCGATATTTTTGTTTCGTGATGTAGCGATCTAAATCAGCTGACTTGACCCTCCATATTTTGTAGGCCATTCTCTGACTGACACGGCCAGTGAAAGGTCCTATATAACGCTGTAGCCGGAAGCTATTGATAAAACTAGTAGAGAAATAAAAATGATTTTAATAATTTTATGAGGGTTTTTCGCAATTCTTGGCCTTCCGTCAGCCATTGGTTAAATACATATACTCATTATACTTCATCACGTCCACAAAAGTTATATAACCAATCATCTTGTTCTAGCTGTTCCTCCGTTGTATGCCTTTTACAATAGGCAACTCATTCATTAGCGGAGACATATGGATTTTGTTAAAGGAAATCAGCTGTTAAGGTCGGAATAACAATAGGATTTCAAAATATTTCTTCAAATATGATTCAATTGTATTTAATAGACGATGAAAATGACTCCCGCTAAAATTCGTATTAACAAGTTTAACGTCCTAGTGTTGGTTTATGTAAGCAAATAACCAGATTCTTAACGTTCTAGAGACAGCTATTTTATTTGACGGTTAATACTCGATATTTATACGTTTCATGAGTAAGCGAAGATACATTTTCCGTACATTTTTCTCTATGTCAAACATTAACCAATTTATTTGATGTTTCTGGGCCTAGACTAACTCTCCAGCCTCATGCTTATATAATTGTTGCATTCAGCAATCATGTTATCCCCAGCTCAAATTTCATTCTTCTTTACATAGTATATTTACTAAAGCAGAAGTTAAACCTTGGTTATACACAATTGACTTAAGCGTGCTATGTAATATTCGATATTTAAGCTTTTATGTCGCTGTAAAATTACTTAACTATTTTTTTTTTTTTTTTTTTTTTTTTTTTAAAGTTGAGCTAAGCAAATGTGGGCTCAAAAAAGCTTAATAAGTATTTAAGGATAAAATGGTAAAAGGACTTAGCTGAGGAGGATAAGCACTCTGCCTTAATGCCTCTTATGAATAACTTTATCCTGGCTCAGGTAAGTGGTTCATTTTATCTTGTCTAATCCATTACTTTACACACCTCACCTAATATAGGACTCCTTATAATTCCGCTACCGTGTTTTGTCAAGTATTAAAGTTCCTCGTTAAAGGAAGGGTGAAAAAAATGCTCTTCAATAAATTATTCATAACGTAAAATGGATCTTATAATGGCACTCAATGTGCTATTTACTGTAATGGTAGGCTTAGTATATGCTAGTGAAAAAAATGGCTGAAGGAAACAAAAATAAGACTAACAAAATTATGAATAGAACTTTCAAGAAATAGCGAGTTAAAATTGATATTGAATTGGGGACTTGACGATACTGCTAGCCACAGTACATACAAGCTAAAACTCATCAAAGTGGAACAAGCAAACGATGAGTTTCTGTTTGTAATTGCGATGCTTTAGCAAATTGTTCGACATGGACAGCGGTATCACGTTGTGGGGAAATAATAGGTCCGTGCCGCCCCTTTTTTGCAGACCATTAAAGCTGGCTTCCATGGAGGAAAAAAGTGCTGAGTTAGTGCTTTTTTTGTAGGGATCAAATAATTGATTAAATAAACTAATTGACTGTATAACGTTCATGTTAAGAATGTCAACACTTGAAAGGGTAGTGGTACAATTTTGTGTCAAGATTCAGATGCTTCGATTTACTAAAGTGTCTCCGAAAAAGACGAACTGACCATATATTTCTGAAGAACCTCCTTGCCCGATCTACAAATTAGCTAGTCCTGATTACATTGATGTGTTTCGATTCATTATTTCATATCGACATCGTTCAATAAATGCAAATTTATTAACAAAAAGCAAATCTCTTTATTTGTAACAATTAAAAAAAATTAAACACATCAAAAATTGTATTATAGTAAACATGCCTAAGCCTGGATAAAGATCAACTAACTTCGGGTACACGACGCCTTTCAGCCAACTACATTATATATATATATATATATATATATATATATATATATATATATATATATATATATATCACGAATGTTTGTCATCATCCTGAAAATTAATTTATTTGATGGATGAGAGAAGAAAAATTGATTTACAGTTATATAACGGTTTCTAGCAACTTGTAAGCCTATGATTCATAATTGCGATAAAATCGTTGTTCATATATCTAGGACATTTCCTATCAGAGAAATCATCTTTTGAGGTTGTAATCATGCCGCGATTTCCGAAACATTTCTTCAAATGTCCATCGATTCTCTGAATGAGACGACGATATGCCTTGGTTTGTGAACTCTCTAGCGATCGCAGTTATTGTTTGGTCGTTACCAAACTCGATATCTAAGTGTTTCATGTGGAACTACAGATCACGGAATTCGTAATATCATAATATCTCTGATATTAAGAGTCGTGCCGAAAATAGTTATTTATTTTACAAGTGACGAAAGTAGATCATTTTACAACTCAAGTGAAACGTTTACCCACACGAGCGAAGCGAGTGTGGTAATTTCACGAGAGTTGTAAATTCTACTTTCGTCACGAGTGTAATATTAAATTTTTTCTGTAATCGTGTAATACATGATCAGATCTAACCAGAATATGAACGAAATTAGGATGTTGTGAAGATTATGGTATGTATGTTGTTGGTAGGTTATAAGCATTGTTGTGAAAGGTTATAAGCATAGTTATAAAACAACTAGTGATGATTGTGAAGTAGTGCAGTTATAAACAAGTGCAGGTTATATACAAGGAAGGTAATTATTATTATATTTAAATTTTAAAATATATTGATTATTTCCACCAATAATTCATTCACATTTCAATTTATTTTGTTAAAATAAATTCTTACAATGTTAAGAAACATTTAAAAGCATTTAATTTCCAACTTCAAATTATTTTTTACTAATACTTATTACTAATTAAGAAGGCAATTCACTTTCTTCACTCTATTGCAAAATGTTTCACTTTCTTCACTCATTTCAGTTTAGTAATGTTACCATTATTCAACGATTACAGAAAAATGTTATTAGACAAATGTTGTTAAACTATTGATGCTCTACAATTGTTGTCCAATATATTTTTTTCATAGCTCAAATATTAAGCGTGTTGTTCATATTTTCTCATTTTTCTCATTAGGGAATATATGGTGAGATGACCCTACAAGACGGACTTTCGTAGTTGCTGCTCGTAGTATAGGGTATCGAATGTGTGAGAACTTTTATGACTCTTAAATAGCGTTAAATTGTAATAAGACAAACCTTTACATCATCTATAAAGTTAACTACAATAACCACTATTTTGTAATAAATGGCCCCAGCTTGTGGGAAAAAAAAAATCGTTAGTACGAGAATAATACACCTTCATTCGAAGTTTAAGAAAATTGATAACACATTCTGCTCTAATTGTGAGAGATACGACATGCTTTGCTAAAGAGTTTTAACTTCGCTCCACACTCCCTAATACTGAGGTAATTTATTATTTACTGTTACAATAATGTAGAGTATGCTTCGATTGTAAATGTCACAACCATGCAGGAGAGGGAGCAGACGTGGTTTCTATAGACCTTACATGGTAGGTCTACCTACAAACGGTATGAAGTCCGTCACGCAGGGGCTGCGTAAACTAAGCAGATTTCCCACGTAAAGTTATACAATAGAGAAATCTCCATACAAGTGCCGAACAGTTACGGAAACAGCCAAACTAGCTTTCGGCGGGAATGAATAGAAGCAACCATAGATCGTCCGCTACACTTTATAAAAATGCAAATATCTCGGTTAATATTCAAGATAGAGAATAAATGAATATAGCAATATTTATAGTACATTTAATTTGAAATAAGATTGGTTCTATACAATTGTTCGATCCGACGTACAGTAACAGAGATATTTCGAATTTTAGAAATTCCCCCCACCTGATTTCAACCGTTAACGAACTTGATCTTCCTTTTTACATAAAACGATTAAATACCGAGTTTCGTGACGATTAAGCAAAAATTGAGACCACTAGAGTGTTAACAGACAAATATGTATATATATATATATATATATATATATATATATATATATATATATATATAAAATTGTAACCTCTGTCTGTACATTGATTTTTTTTCGCGAAATTTCACGATAACTTTTCGTTTCATATGTCATAGCCACCATAACTGCATTTTGTTTCTTTCGTGTGTGTTTGTTTGTTTGTTTATTTGTTTGTTTGTTACCTTTTCACGCATAAAAGGCTGAACCGAATTTTATGAAACTTGGTATGTACATTACTACTAACCCAACTTAGACTTTAGGCTATATTAATTTTCTCTGAGACGAACAGGAGTGGGGGTTATGAAGTAGCCTGAAATTAAAAATAGCGATATTTCGTTTCGTATTGATTTTTCGGTAAATATGCACATAACAAAAGCTGTTTATTTTGTTATTTAGAGTAACTTTTGTTATATACACTTTCGTCGTATACCGAAGTGTAAATGCGTTATACGCTAAAAATTATAGCGGGAGTCAACAATATTATTTGGCACAAAAGACTCCACCGAACTAAAAAAAAGGCGGTATGTGTATTAGCTCTGACGTCTTAATTATCATAAGCCCTACCAACATTTCTAGGGACGGGCAGGAGCGGGGGTAGTAAGGGAAGACAGAAATTAAAAATAGCGATATTTCGTTTCCTATTGGTTTTTCGGCAAATATGAACACAACAAAAGTTGTTTATTTTGTTATTTAGAGTAACTTTTGTTATATACATTATCGTCGTATACCGAAGTATAAAGGCGTAATACACTAAAAATTATAGCCGGAGTCAACAATTTTATTTGGCTCAAAAGACTCAACCGAACATAATGAAACTTGGTATGCGTATTAGCACTAACGCCTTCATTATAATAAGCCATACTAACATTTCTAGGGACGGGCAGGAGTGGGGGTTGTAGGGGAGGCCTGAAATTAAAAATAGCCGTATTTCGTTTTCTATCGGTTTTTCTGCATATATGCACATGACACAAGTTGTTTATTTTGTTATTTAAAATAATTTTTGCTATATTCATTTGTGTCATATAACAAAGTATAAACGAGATATACACTAAAAACTATAGCTGGGACCAACAATTTTGTTGGGCACTAACTATTGAACCGAACTTAAAAAATCTCGGAATTTGAATTAGCATTAATTCTTCCATGATTATAAGATATATTAAAATTTTTATGTCCAAACGGGAGTTATGAGGGAGGCCTGAAATGAAAAATTGTGATATTCCAATTCCAATTGGGGTTTCAATGATTTTCTATAAAAATACATTCATTAGTCAGTCAACGATGATTTCCCGGGCATTGCCGGGTATATTCGCTAGATCGTATATACAAAATACGTACATTATAGATGATATTTAATTATAATAAATACTATCCATGATTATGATTTGAATTATTTACGGTGTGTCAAACAGTGGAGAAGGAATGATTAGAGGCTTATTTTCATTTATTCTTCAAACCTAAAATTTGTTTTCCATAAGTCGCCCAAGGGACCCTTACGGGGAAAAGTGCGCTTAGACGGGAAAAGCAGTTCTACACATAGAAGCATTGCCAAAAACAAAATAAAATCTTTCCGTCTCAAATGATTTCCCGAGCGAAGCCGGGTACCTTGGCTAGTATATATATATATATATATATATATATATATATATATATATATATATATATATATATATATAGTTTTGAACGGACCTCATTTTCGTCATCTCCTGGGTAGGATCGATGGACATTTGACGAAATTTTTCAAAACTCGCGTCATGAGTACGACCTCAATAGCTGATTTCTCTTAAGGGGTATTACCTTGTTGAATACGTAGTTCCTGTTTGGTACTGTACAACAACAAAACTACCCTAGAAGACTCTACAAAAATCCCGTCATGACCAAAGTGCCAAGAGGGTCACACCCCTGAGCAAGCTGAATAAGCTGACTAATGTTAGCCATTGGTTCATATGAGTATACATTCTACAAATTACATGATGGTTTAGATTGTAAACTACAAGCGGAATGTTCCTCCAACCTTGCCCCATTGACCTCTGAGTGAGATATTTGACACAGAGGAAATATATTTTAAGCATGGACAAACTGATTACTCGAAAAATGTACTATATAGGAGAAAGAGCAATGAATTCATTTTGAATTGGAGTCTTTGAGAGGAATTTTTAGCTCGAGTTTCTCTCTACTACTCTCCTTGAAATCCAATTTCCTATTCATTTCGTATTCCGTTTCTTCGTCGCTCAATTACGTCATCAACATGTAGGCCAAGTATCAGCTAACTCTCCACAGTCTTAATAACCCGACTGGA
>CM032231.1:73345000-73422500 GCA_019009955.1 Riptortus pedestris
TATTTCCTCCAAAAATATCCATTCTTATGAACAGTAACAGTTGCCTACGTCTATTTGTTTCCCCCCCGATAACTTCTTTTACTATATTTCTTATATTTCTAGAGACGATCAGTAAGTAAAACACTACTCATTCTATTATTATTAAACGTTATTAATAAATGTTTGTAATGACGCTGGCAGAGAGATCTATCTCTTATATTAGAAAAGCTCAATGTGAGTAATATTTTATGTTTTAAAGAATGCCAGTAATCCTCATCCATAATCACATCACAATAAACCCCTCACATAACAGTGTTAATCCTCATCCATAATCACATCACAATAAACCCCTCGCATAGCAGTTTTAATCCTCATCCATAATCACATCACAATAAACCCCTCACATAACAGTGTTAGTCCTCATCCATAATCACATCACAATAAACCCCTCGCATAGCAGTTTTAATCCTCATCCATAATCACATAACAATAAACCCCTCACATAACTGTTTTAATCCTCATCCATAATCACATAACAATAAACCCCTCACATAACAGTGTTAGTCCTCATCCATAATCACATCACAATAAACCCCTCACATAACAGTGTTAGTCCTCATCCATAATCACATCACAATAAACCCCTCGCATAGCAGTTTTAATCCTCATCCATAATCACATAACAATAAACCCCTCACATAACAGTGTTAGTCCTCATCCATAATCACATCACAATAAACCCCTCACATAACAGTGTTAGTCCTCATCCATAATCACATCACAATAAACCCCTCGCATAGCAGTTTTAATCCTCATCCATAATCACATAACAATAAACCCCTCACATAACTGTTTTAATCCTCATCCATAATCACATAACAATAAACCCCTCACATAACAGTGTTAGTCCTCATCCATAATCACATCACAATAAACCCCTCACATAACAGTGTTAATCCTCATCCATAATCACATAACAATAAACCCCTTACATTATATTTTTAATCCTCATCTATAATCACATCAAAATAAACCCCTCACATAATATTTTTAATCCTCATCCATAATCACATCACAATAAACCCCTCACATAATATTTTTGTCCTCATCCATTATAATATGGATGCTCTTCTTTAGTGTAATGGTAATAAAATATACATTAAAGAATGTACATTCTTATTGGCAATTTATAGAAATAATACTAGACAACTTAAGAATTTAACAACATCTTAGAGTGTATTTCATTTAAATTGATAACTTGATCGAAATCGATTGCTCATTAAGTGCCAAAATACTGCAGATTCAGCAATTTTGAGGTTTTCTACGTTTTTCATATTAATAAAAATATTTTATCTAAATTTACTGTTACAATAGTTATTGTCAAACAACTTCAGCTAAAACTTCACATAATGGGGATGGAACAATTTGGACTTTTTCTATGTTTTTCATATTAAGAAAAATATTTAAAGTTTTTCACATGACCGGATATTTCCGGTTCCTAAAATCATCAGTATATGGGAAGTCTGTTTTGTAAACGTAGAGCCTGTGTGATGGGCTTGCTTTTATGTATCAAGAGAACTTAATATTATTTTTAAGTAGAAAAAAGAAAAACATAATGGCCGACTCCAAATGCATCCTATTCGGGTTGACCTTGAGATAAGCCGAACGCTATTCACCCCACGTTAAATTCCGCCTAATGATATCTTCCCTTCAGTCTATCTGTCAATAACGTTAGTCCTACGTGAGTTTTAGCAGATTTCCCTTAAGGGAAATCAGCTATTGAGGTCGTACTCATGATGCGAGTTTCGAAAAATTTCTTCAAATGTCCATCGATCCTACCCAGGAGATGACGAAAATGAGGTCCGTTCAAAATTATATATATATATCTATATATATATATATATATCTATATATATATCTATATATATATTTGTCTGTTAACGCTCTAGCGGTCGCAATTTTTGTTTGATCGTTACCAAACTCGGAATTTAATCGTTTTATGTAAAAAGGAAGATCAAGTTCGTTAATGCCTGAAATCGGACCAGTGGGAGGGGGGGTTTAGAGGGGGGATTTTTTGAAAATTCAAAATATCTCCGTTATTATGCGTCGGATCGAAAAATTGTATAGAATAAATCTTATTGCAAATTAAATTTACTATAAATATTGTTATATACATTTATTCCCTATCTTGAATATTAACCGAGATATTTGCATTTTTATGAAATTTGGTCCGATAATGGATTTTTGAATTTCCCGCGAAAAGCTAGTTCCGCCCTTTGCCGTAACCGTTTGGCTCTGCCATGGAGATTTCTCTATTGTATAACTTCACGTGGGAAATCTGCTTAGTTTACGCAGCCCCTGCGTGACGGACTTTATTATTTTTCGTTTATGCTTGAGATACTATTTTGTTGCAAAAGCACTAGAGTATTTAGACGGGGCTGAGAAAGATCAGAGATCGAAGAATGGAATAGAAGGTGGAAGAAAAGCAGATTTCCTCAGTCAAACTCTTTCCTATGGTTCCTTTTCGCAGAACTTTGAGATATCATATTCCACCATTTCCTTTATGACCACAGCTTTAAAACTTCTCAGTATTCAAACTAGTCTTTCCTCTCCCTCTCTTTATTTTGTCTCTCTGTTTGGCTTCTATAATAGAGCTCCACTTTCTTCTCCTTTCGATTTTCAGTGGATTTTTCCTCACAAAATAACATATTCAGACATATCCTGATTTTTCCAACAAGGCTTGCATCTACATAAATTCAGGTCCATTTTTTAGTTCTCAGGTGGAGAAGCTGAAGGCCGCAAGGAGCATACTAGAGTTCCAAAGTTTCAGAATATTTCCAAAATTTGATTTTGGATTTGTTCATTTTACATCTACAGTTCAAAAGCCAGAGGAATCACTATCATGTATCTATCCAAATGTAGTAAAACATTAATGAATGAATCTTCAAAAAATATGTCAACATAGTGGATGGCGTCAGCAATAATCTAGAGAATGAACTAAAATATTTCGAACAGGCCTTTGCAATATTTTGAGCCGTGTTTGGTCTCAAATCTGTATGCTGAACATAAATGCCTACAAGCCGAAGTGAAAACTACAATTTTGGGTTCACTTATACGCTTCTTTTTCATGTTGTATGTGAGTGTAGTTCTTTCAGCCATGAGGTTTAACGGCTTATCATTCAGATTCATATTAGATGCTTGTAGTTTATAAAGACACTGATTGGTTAATTATGCTAGATAGGCATACCTTAACTTGACTTATCTTAAATATAAGGTCGCATAACCTACCCCTCAATTATAGGTGTGATAGCGTGATCTTCATACCCCCAAAAGTGGCGCTTGAATGAATGGTAAAGGGAAGATCATTGGACCTGCATGAGAATACAACACCTGGACGACACCTGGTGAGTTGCCACAGTTGAATCAGAAGCCTGAAAGGGAGAGGTTAGAATCAGGATCAGCTGTCCTGCACCTGGTATAAATCCGAACCTGGTCTACAGTCTCAAAGACAATCGTAAAAGGCATTTTCATTGGTGCGTAAATCAACCTAATATTGCATCATGCGATATTTGAATAATTTGTCTACCCATATATATTTTAAACTATTTGAAGCATACATTAAACGCTGAGTGAAAAAGTTTAATACAAAATATGTGGCTCAAGATAAGAAATTTTCCGCAAAACGGACATTTTTTTTAATATTCCTGAAGGTTGTATCCGACGATACCCTAGGAGCTAACCACTAAAGACCTGAGCCTCGCTAGGGCGGACATAGATTGATGGGCTCTCGTTCCACTTATAAGAGTAGGCGTTGACGAACTGCCTTCAGTCTCACTCAACTAAACTTAATAAGATAAGAATAAATTTGCATAAATCTGTCATTGCACTGTCACTATCTCCTAGGTTATTACCAATTTTCGGCTGACATTCTTGGAGAGAGGAGACATATATAGGTTGAAATTACCATTCACTTTACATTCACTAGAACCTGAAGATTATGGAAAGTTAATCTATTTGTTATAAAGTAATGCAGATCTTGTTTCTATAACTCCAATCGAACGTTTTATTCTAGCAGATTTGTCAGTCTAAAATTTACAAGAACACTCTCTAGAACGTCATAAACAAAACATCTTCAGAGCGCCTCGCTGAAGCTGCGTAATTACCAATCATTCTAAGGTACCTAGAGTTAATAGAATATATTTCAGTTTTAAAACAATATTTGGTCTGTGTGAAGGCTAATACCAGAAAGTTAAATAAACCATTTTTGAACCTGTTAAAATGCTCCTTTAACCGTTAACCATAGAAACAAAATTGTAGAAAGTTTAGTTTTCAACAAGAATGGTTATATAGAAACTTTTCGATCAGACACTTAACGGCGGAGATGTTTCGATTTATGTTTTTTTTTTTGTTACCCCCTTATAACTCCCGCCCTGGGAACTGATTCTGTTTCGAATATGAAGTTGAGATCGAACAGCCTAACTATATATAGAGTACATTTCTATTTAAAAGTTTTGTGTATGTTATGTGTGTATACTGTATTTAAATAGCAACGTGCAATATAAAAATATATATATATATATATATATATATATATATATATATAATGTTTTACCTGTTTACAGCCCTGAAGAAGAGAAAAAAAAAATTCTCTCGAAATATTAGCCAAGACTAAAACTTCTTTCATTAAGACTGAAAAAACCACAAGCCTCAACAAACAACCACAACATCTATAATAATAACCTGGTCGAAAACATATATTCAATTATTTTTTTATATATATATAAATATATATATATATATATATATATATATATATATATATATATATAAATATATATATATATATATATATATATATATATATATGTAAATAAATGTGTGTGTGTATAAGTTTTGAATGTTGCCAAAACGAGATCGTTTGGTTTTAAAAATTATATATATATATATATATATATATATATATATATATATATATATATATAAATCTCGTTTTGGCCGTTTAATACGATTCGCAAATGAAGAATCTTCTCGTGCGTCTAACTCCAATGGCTACTTCTCCTAAATAAATCCCGCTAAAAGGGGGAACTTAAGAATGTTGAACCTATTTCATCCCAATAGCATAATAGAATGAAATTTCATTGGGATTAAATATATTTAATTATGCCTATACCGGATATATCTTTTAATGGAGTTGGATCCTTACAGGAAATTTTTATAGAAGTGTCTAAACATCTCAAGGCAGGTTTAAATAGCGAGTCGGGCTTACAGAGTTTCTTATTACGGTAGAACTTAAAAATACAAAATTCGATGGCATAATCATCAATTTAGTTTTTCCAGTCCAAGAACTAACTAAGACATGAGAGTTGCTCTTATCCGGACCATTTAATTCAGTTATTATAGTTTTCCTGGTGCCTTAACTGACCTGCCAGGGTTTTTCCAATTTTTTCCAACTTATATTGATATAAAATAATCAATTGGTGTACTTTAGCTACTGAAATTATTTTATTATAGATAAACTCTAATCTAATGATTTGATTTGCTTTCAGGTGAGTCCTTTTTTGTTCTACCAGTTTTCATATTTGTGAGTAACAATTTAATACCAAAATATGAAATTTAGTATTAAATAGTATCTGAATACTGAAATTTTTAGTGCGTAGCCAATATTTATATATACAGCTGCAGAAGATATGTGAAGGCCATTTCTAAAAATACATCACTTTCAAATAGAATAATTATAAAAGAACTTCAGTAAAACTTATATTTAATTTACGAAGAGTACAGGAAGTCAAGTTGTGTTCTTATCAGATATCTTATCAAATATCATTCTGTAATCACTATTATCGTTAGAGCATTTAAAACCGAAACTTTAATATTCTCATTTATACGACAGGGCAACTGGGGGAAGGATATAGCTCAAGGAAAAAGTGATGCTCTGTTGAAATTTTCTCCGAAATAATAAGACTTTTAAAATTATAACGCTATATAAGGGAAAAAATATTTATAATAATAAAAAGATAAAAATTGCACGCTCATTCCTTTTCTCCCAGAGGAGTAATATTTTCTTCATCAAATATAAAGTGTCGTATAAATGTTCTACTTCTTTTCTTGAGAGAAAGGGGCCGAAGTAATGAGGAAGGTGAGGCCCTCTGGTGGAAAGAAATGCAGGCTTGGCGGATGGTCGGGGGGACACGACCTCATTTTGACAGCTGAGCCTCTCCCTCTCTCCTACTAATATAACTCTCTTCTCTCTTACTCCACTTCAATGTCTCACCAACCAATATAAGTCAATGTCCTTTCCAGCAGGCTCTTCCACTATTTATAGATTCTCATTCTCCAGGTTCAAGGTTTCTAAAGCAGTTGGACGTTGACGGATGATCTGATTTTCCAGGAGCTGTAAGATTTACACCGCCACATATGGGCAAGTATTCGCCCGAAATAAATTTCTCAAATTGACAGATGTCCTTTATGAGAAATCAGTTATTGAAGGTGTCTTCAAGGGGCTTTACTATTAAAAAAAAGGAGCTTAGTATAGGCTTGTGAGTTAAGATGTTAAGTCTTAATCTTATTGTAAACCTGGAGTAGCGAGTTCGATTTTCCTCATTAAATAAAATCCTTAGCCACACCCTGCCTAGAAAAGGTTGTAGCCTGTAGATAACCCGCCCCGAATACTCATAGTAACAAAAAGTAGGCGTTAATAAATAACTATATACTATTCAAAATATCGGTACTAAATTTTTCTCTTCCAACCACACAATATTGTTCGTACGAGCATCTAGCGGATTATCCATAAGGCAAATAAGCATGCAATTTGCCTTCATTTCTTAATTATTAGCAGATTTCCCATAAAATAAAACAGCTTCATTCCCTTAAAATAAGATCAAGTCCATTAATAGCTGTAATTAGGGAGAGGGGGTTAAAGCAGGAGAATTTCAAAAATTCCAAATATTTTATTATAAGATGGGTCAAACTATTTTTTTATCTAGTCTTGTTGCAAATTTTTAAATACAGTTTTAAAATTTGTTCTGGATCTCGAGTATTAACGAAGATATTCGAAAATTTAGATTTGAATCTTCAATGAAGTCCCATTTCTACTCTTATCAAGTTAGCCATAAGTGAATCATATATCATATACTGATACATCTTGAAACGTTTTATTCGGAGCTATGGTTTCCAACGATGTGAGATGCAACCATATTATTTACGTTTGACGTCAAACATCGTTTTTCTTCGTGGTTTAGTTGTTTGTCGTTTCTTTGTTCAATACCATACTCGATATTCAGCCGTTTATTCCAATATGAAGAAGCAAATACTAATGGCTGAAATCTAACCAGTAAGAGTAGGGAATTAGAGGGGAATCCAAAAATTTGAATCATCTCCGTTGTAATTAGTCAGGTCAATCAATGTTATAAAATCAATCTTGTTGAATGTTTGAATTAATACAATTGTATCTTCTATAAAAAAAAAACAAAAAAACTATAAGGTACTTTTCGTAACTCGAATATTAAACGAGCTATTTCGATTTTCTTATTTTCCAAACGTAAGATAATCATCAACTCCAAGAATTTTATTTTGTCTAAGTTAGTCAATCAATGCATCAACTCCAGCTGGCATTTCAATTTCTTTTTACGTATGCTTCTTATTACATATAAAATTAATTATTTATAAATTAATATATAGTGAGTTGAGATCACTAGTTACCATTCAAGCACGCTTAGTTTTCATAGTCCACACAAAGGTTTTTATTCAAATCCTCACTAAAATAAGATCCGTTGAAATTAACTATGTACGTCTGAATATACGTGTGTATTTAATTTCTCCAATAAACTTTTCAATCCTTCTTCAATAATGCTTCTATTCATGTAGCAATAATGCTTCCAGTGAATATTTAAAGTGAAGTATATATGTGCGCGCGTTCATGTATATGTGTTAGAGAACAGTTGTTTCATTAGAGTTCAAATTATAATTTTCCTAGGAAGAAGTATAAAGAAAAGCGATTTTCTCTAAAGAAATTATCAAGTTTTCCTTGTGTTTTTAGACTTTCAAGTTAAATTTTATAGTGTTTTTCCAATCTCTTTAACCCAATTTGTTAACATGGAGCCGTAATCCATTAAATAAACATTAGCAGAAATATATCTGGCTTACCCGTGAACGTAAGTAGTTGTTTGAAATCTGAATTTAATCCAACGGTCCATTGCCTCTGTGAGAAAAACTGGCCATTATTTAAATTGGGCTATTGAAGAGATCTGATAAGCTCCAGAGATCATCTCCTCTTCATTTGTCCCCTTAAGCTTGATTTCATCTGGAATTCAAGCGACAATTGCTTTGCTTTCACTTCAAGTAAGTGAAATTCAGGGGGCTTAATGGCTTGCTTTCTCGTCTTAAGTTTTATTAATCCCCACTTTGCAGACCATAGTCTCCAGTTAGCTGGAATACTTTTGTTATCCAAAGGGATTGTTGTATGAGATGTAGAAGCAACATGAATTACTAAAGTAAAAAACAAAAGTCCGTCACGCGGGGGCTGCGTAAACTAAGCAGATTTCCCATGTGAAATTTTACAATAGAGAATTCTCCATACTGGTAACACAACACCACTGTGATTAAATACAAACGGTAATGAGAAATCTTTCAGTTAATTGAAATAAATTCCCATCTGAAACGGCTTCTGAATTGTAAGAATAATTTATATTTTAATATCTCAAATTTTAATAGTCCATGAACTAAAGAAGGGGGGGGGGGCGGATGAACAGAACGTATTAGCATAAATCTCACAAAGTAACGAAGGTAAGGTAAGGTTAGAAGAAGATTCCACCTGAGCCGAGAAGTTACGAAAATTGCCGACCTAATCCGAACTATACCCGACCACAGACTTCATAAAAATGCTCGGTTAGTATTCAAGATAGAGAATAAATGTATATAACAATATTTATAGTAAATTTAATTTGCAATATGATTGTTTCTATACAATTTTTCGATCCGATACATAATAACGGAGATATTTTGAGTTTTCGAAAATCCCCCCTCCCTCTAGTCCGATTTCAACCATTAACGAACTTGATCTGTCTTCTTACGGTTAAAACGGATAAAACGGTTAAATATCGAGTTTCGTAACGATCAAACAAAAATTGCGACCGCTAGAGCGTTAACAGACAAATATATATATATAATATTGAACGGACCTCATTTTCGTCATCTCCTGGGTAGGATCGATGGACAGTTGAAGAAATTTTTCGAAAATCGCGTCATGAGTACAACCGCAATAGCTAATTTCCCTTAAGGGAAATCTGCTAAAATACTCAAATTTTAAAAATGTCATTTTGGATTAGTTCTCTATATCCAGCGATATCTCTTTCGTTTCGTATAAAATCCGTTATCAATTCAGTTATATAACGATTTTTGCTATATTCCTAAACGCATTAAAGGATAACAGTGAATCTAGAAAGTCACAGACAGTATTTATGTTCTTACACTCACATTTGACAAATAACACCTTCAACCGTTTAAAGTATCATAAGGTATGGGACAACTCTATAGAAGAGCAACGATATGGGGTAAGAATAACCGTCTTAAATCACTTTAAAGAAAAGTAGGAAAATCGTTTAAAATAACTTAATTGCTTAACCTGAAATTCATATAGATATGTTTGGGTGGGGAAAGATGGGGTAAAATCCAAATAACCCAATTAACTTACAAGTTATTGAGTCTTTAAAGATTTAAAATTGGAGTAATTAACTTTGCAATAGTGTTTATGACAGTTTTCTATAAACCTTCATTCATGGACAAATACCAGTCTTTAGCAAACATGATCTTTAGTATTATGTAAAACATTTAAATATCGAGAGCGAAGACTATGCCCGCTAAAGCATTAACCGACAAATATTTGACTATATAATCATCTTCCTAGCAGGAGTGATCAACACGATGTCATATTTTTTTTAAATCAGATAATGATTACAACACCAATCTGCTAAAAGAACAATTATTCGACTCAGCATCTTAGGTCCTTCTGAGCAATCAGCTTCTGCAGTCCAAGTCGTCCAACCATGGATATCCAAGCTGGGCTCTTTTCCTAAACCTTCCTACAGAAAATAATTTTGATCAGCATGTTAGGTTCCATTCTTTCAATACGGCCTAAATCTATAGTTTGATTCCAAAAGGGATAGATGATACCACACAAATTCATTATTTCGGCATTGCTTCGGATTCTCTATCTCTACTGCTCTTTAATGGCTCCATATATCTTCCTTAGGGGTTCCCACCAGGCGAGCAGGGTTTCCCGGTTTTCATTGGCCTCAGACCATTTTCACTACCATAAATAGCTTCACTACCTACCCTGTGTGCAGTAGTTTTATTCACAAATGCATTACTTAGAGAAAGAATTTGTGAAAATGTTTAAAAATAAAAATTTGATCTCACAACTTCCAATCTTATTAAGACGGTGGAGTTAAAGTTCTTATTAACAAAAGTGTTTACAATATCATCCTGTTACATACACATTAATTTACAAGTTTGCCTTCAAAAGAAGGTTTCTATCCTGTGGTATTCAGCAAACCCAACGCCACATTAGCCAACCATTCCAGTTAGTTAAAAAAAGGATTAAAGTCTGCTTTATGCAACTATTGGAACAGGAGACATTTACGTCTGCTTTATGCAACTATTGGGACAGGAGACATTAACGTCTGCTTTATGCAACTATTGGAACAGGAGACATTAACGTCTGCTTTATGCAACTATTGGAACAGGAGACATTAACGTCTGCTTTATGCAACTATTGGGACAGGAGACATTAACATCTGCTTTATGCATCTATTGAAACAGGAGACATTAACATCTGCTTTATGCATCTATTGGAACAGGAGACATTAACGTCTGCTTTATGCAACTATTGGAACAGGAGACATTAACGTCTGCTTTATGCAACTATTGGAACAGGAGACATTAACGTCTGCTTTATGCAACTATTGGAACAGGAGACATTAACGTCTGTTTTATGCATCTATTGGAACAGGAGACATTAACGTCTGCTTTATGCAACTATTGGAACAGGAGACATTAACGTCTGCTTTATGCAACTATTGGAACAGGAGACGTTAACGTCTGCTTTATACAACTATTGGAGCAGGAGACATTAACGTCTGCTTTATGCAACTATTGGAACAGGAGACATTAACATCTGCTTTATGCAACTATTGGAACAGAATACAGTCATTTTCTTCATGTTGAGACTCTGCATTTTATTTAGTGCACCGTTGACGATGGGATCAAAATCTGAATTTGAGCTAAATTGACCCTTCTAGAATTTTATATATGCTTTCTTGTTATGCTTGAAAGTACTTCACTGTCTAAAGTTCTATATAAGGAAAATGATTTGATTTTCTGGTCGCGTTAGAGGCCCTCATAAAGAAGCTTATAGATTAAAAGTCCACTTTCCATTGGAACTTGAAAAAAAGGAAGGTAGCTCCTTTATTTAGTGTTCTTCCATTGACATTTTGCGATTCGCATTTCATAACATATATACAACATAATCAGAAGATTCGCCTAATGCGGATGGTGGCACAGGTTTCGTGAACACATACATATATTATACCAAATAGTGCCGCATCTAGAGAAAGAGGGAAACATCAGGAATTATCATCTTCATCGTTATCACCAGGACACATGGGACTACAGTGTATATATATTTTTATTATTCACTCAAAAAATGTTTATACATTTACCAAGAATGAAAATGTATAGTTTTCAGTCAGAAAAAGTTGAACTCTGTGTACAAAGGAGGCTGGAATTGGTTAGAAGAAATAGAAATGTGGCTTTATTGCAAAAGAAAAGATTTCAAATGAAAAATAATATATTATGCATTGTATATATACATTAATAATTAATATTTGTTATTTTTTCATTGGTGTTCATTGCCCATATTACTATAGTATTTACAACTTCAAAGCTCTCTTTGTTCAGCAAACTAAAAGTCTTACAAAAAAAGATTTGGACGTAAGATAAAACAATGAATCAAGACATTAGCATATTTTTCCAGTCTTAAGTTTTATTTATTAACACATTCTTTATGCTACTTTGGCTATACACTTCGCGTTACCACCCTTTTCTATCTAAGTATTTTATTAATTCATTTCTTTAAATTCCTATTGTTCAAAAAGCATTGAATTCATTACTCCAGGTTTTCTACAACAATAAAACCGGCGTCTTAAAGTCAATCTTACAATTGTGTTATTAGCATTATTATTTCTTTTCTTTTTAGGCAATTAAGTATTTAATCCGGATTTTTTTTATCTTAATTTTATTTTGTTGGGGTTGTCTTTAATTACGGGTGGGAGGTCAGTAATCCTCTAGCCACTAATGTTATCCCTGAGAGTGGTTCTCTTTCATTAGTCCCCAGGGAACCCTTGCCTTTGATCTGAACCCGACTCTCACATCTCTCTCTCTCTCTCTCTCTCTCTCTCTCTCTCTCTCTCTCTCTGTCTCTCTCTCTCTCTCTCTCTCTCTCTCTCTCTCTCTCTCTCTCTCTCCCCCCTCTCTCTCTTTCATTGTCATCATCTCAACAACCAGCAGTTGGTCTCTTATTCTAGTCCTGACTCATTATTTAGCTTACCTGCAGATATTGTTTCTTGAATATTTACCCTTCGGTCTGGGAACGAATGTCGGTCTCATCTGTAAAATTAGTGGGACAGTAATTAGCAAATTTTGCTGTTGTCATCATGGTGGAATGTTTTACTTTTAAAAATATCAAATGTCCATTGGATGACCGCCGTCGGAGTATCTTTGTCTTCAGTGGCTCTTAGTCACGCAGGTTGAAATGTAACTACATAAAACATGTTCCTGTCAAATTTATTACCTTTATCAAAGCCTGAAATATTACACACATATATTAATAACAGGTAGGGTAACTAATTTTTTTATATATCTTTCTTTTTCTTAAATAAAATGAATAAATACATGAATGTACATATGTTAAACAATGGAACAAATAGCATTACTTAAAATTACATACTAATTGAATGGTATGCAAAATATGAATATTGTCATAAAGCCTAAATGCTAAAAGAAATAATAGAAAAAATATTTCAGGAAGGAGAGCCAGGTACAGTACAGTAGCGAAAAAAAATCAATTAACCGTATTTGATATTAATATATGTGTAGAATTCAAAGCCTTCATAAAGGTAGTAAATTTTACCGAAACGTCTGATGTAGTTTAATTTGAACCTACGTTGCCCACAACCCCACATAAGGACAAGGATAAGAACTAATATTTATTTGAAAGTCAACTTCTTCACCAGTCAAGTGACATCGTCTACTCTAAGTGATTTCGTCGTTGTCTACCTGAGTATGAATCGGTTAAATAATTCTCCTACTCGGTTGAAAAACGTATCGTATCGTGTCAGGATTGTTAGTATCTCGTAAACGAATGTGAAACCCAATTTTAAAATGAAGTCATGTTCAATGTAAATTAGCAGCAATTCTCACTTTTGTAATGAAATTCCACAATTGTCGATCTCATTTACTCTAAGTTATATATGAATTCTTCGGATTAAACTTTTCGTAGCAAAAAAATAGAAAACTTGCACTTGGAATCCAATAAAAATGTCTATCTTATAGACATTTGTTGGCGATACATTGGACATATTTTAATATAACAGGTGTTTCTTTGTAAATATGTATTGAGCTGCAGTGACCGAAAGGAGCTATTTGGTAAAATTGGACAGGACACTATAAGCCCTCTTTAGGCGTCAGATATAAGGGTGTAGCTATTCTTCCCTCCTACAATGGCCTCTCCGTATAGGAAACCTCAAATACTGCTCTGATGAAAAAATATAAAAAGGATATACTGCCTTCTTCAAAAGCTTTATCGTATATATCAGTGGCAAAGGGGAATTCATTCTGCTTCCATTTTACTTCTGAATATAAGTTTTAAAATAAATGGAGTCTTTTAAACAATAAAAAATCCATAACACCAACATCAACAAATGTGAGTTCTATAAAATTCTGATACTTCAATATTTAATTTTGAAATAGATTAAATCTTCGTAAAACAAATGTTTGGTAGTTGTACGTCTGGTGTTGAAGTAACGGGAGCTCCTAGATCAAGAAGACAACAGGTGGCGCTCCTGCCGGACAAGATCAGCAGACAGTTAGTTAGTCTCTGGTGCTGATACAGTGAGTATTCGTTATTCTCCCTACTCCAGGCTAATGCAGTTGACTTACATCGGGCCCAGCATTTGTTAAGTATACAGTCAACTAAATTTCGCATACATAAACGTTTTATATAGAATAATAAAAATATGTAGAAAGTGACCAAATAAATATCCATTGTCATAAGAAAAGACTTCCAAAAGACTTTCAGTGATAATCCATGTAGGTTTTAATTTGCACGTTTATAATAAACAAAAAAAGACACCGTCTGTCTGTCTTTCGAATTAATACGTTTTCACAATCAAAGGTAACAAATTCCTTCAAAATTCATGAGTATATTTTAGTAATTTTCCTCTTGTACCATTACTAAATCTGGTCGAAGTAACTGACTTTTTTAAGCAACCTAAAAGCGACCATTATATCGTCCGATGCATCTAATGGTTGCATCCAGTGAACGGTAAAGATCCTACTTTCATTTGGAACACTATAAAAAGTCCGTCACGCAGGGGCTGCGTAAAATAAGCAGATTTCCCACGTAAAGTTTAGAAAAACTTCACGAGAGATGGACAGTTACAGAAACGGCCGAACTAGCTTTTGCCGGAAACTCAGGACTACAACCGAAGTTGTCCGAAATCATCTCGTCCGTTACGCTTAACAAAAATACCCGGTTAATGTTCAAGATAGAGAATAGATGTATAGAACAATATTTATAGTACATTTAATTTGCAATAAGATTGGTTCTATACAATATTTTGATCCGACGTATAGTAATGGAGATATTTCGAATTTTCAAAAATCCCCCTCTATACCCCCCTCCCATTGGTCCGATTTCAGCCATCAACGAACTTGATCTGTCTTTTTACATAAAATGTTTACATATCGATTTTGGTAACGATCAAACAAAAATTGCGACTGCAAGAGCGTCAACAGACAAATATATATATATATATATATATATATATATATATATAATTCTGAACGGACCTCATTTTCGTCATCTCCTGGGTAGGATTGATAGACATTTGAAGATATTTTTCGAAAATCTTGCCAGGAATACGACCTCCATAGCTGATTTCCCTTAAGGTAATTCTCCTAAAAAGGATAGCAGTGGCTTGCGTAAGTGTCTACTGATTTCGGCATGATACTATGCACCAACAATAAGGAAAGAGTACTCAGAATCAACAGATGGCACCGGAGGCCAACGAGCAATCCCTCATTAATTCGTATAAACTGCCTAATACTAGAATCTGTATGAAAAATACAACTTTGAAGTCTCTGAGCCTTGGCTCAATGAAAGGTGTCACTAAAAAGCTCTAAAAGGGGCTAGTGTTCTATATTAGAACCTAGAAATCACTTTCAAAATATTATTTGTTCCTGATCTCATTATTTAATCCCGATGAATTATCTCACTCAATTTCTTAATATAATAGAAAAAAGACTGAGAAGATTGAGAAAGAAAGTAGACTTTGTCTTTGAAATATGAAGGAAGGGAAAATTAAGGAACGTTTAAATGGATTCCACTCAAATAGAGGACACTCAATAAGTCATGAGCATTGTGATATTGTACTCATAATTTGTCCCCAGCACCATTTACAAATGAATCTCAAGAAGAAAAGAATTTAAAGTGCTTCGTTAAAATTGCTTTCAGTACTGAACGTCGTGCAGTCAACTGCACTACTTATTTCAACAATTATAATTAAAGTGGCTTGTCCTTTTTTAAACTAGATGTCACAAATTCTAAATCATTTTTTAATGTTTGCTGAGATGTAAATGATTAATGTGACGTTTTATGGTAGAAAATCTAATATTTTCTTTATACCGTGTCATCAATAGCATTTTCGTTTATGAAAAATCAGCTTTTGAAATTGTACACATATTGGGATTTTAAAAACATTTCTTCAAAGAACCAAAAATTCTACATACAATGTGATATAAGTAATTACCAATTTATTAATCGTGTTCATATTATTATTATTTAGTAGCTAAGGTACCCGGCTAACCCGGATTTTTTTTTGTCCTTTACTTTGTACAATATTTTTACATTTCCCCGTCTCGATGCTTAGGATTTACACCCGAGTCCGGCATGCTAGGGATATGTTAATAATAAAAGTAATTGTTATGTACTTAATTCTTCAAAATACACAATATTTTTATATTACCCGTTCCCTGTGAATGTATCTTTTTTTAGATATTTATCATATTATTATTATCAAAAATACGGATTTCGTTGATTTCGGCTTAGTCTTTCGCGTCCTATAACATTGTTGACCCCTTCTGTAGTTTTTCGTGTATACCTCATTCAAACTTCATTATACGTCGGAAGTTCATATAACAAAAGTTACTTTAAATAACAAAACAAACAACTTTTGTTATACGCACGTTTGCCGGAAAAATGAATAAACTACGAAATATCGCCATTTTATATTTCAGACCTTCCTTATAACCCCCACTCCTGTTTGTCTCAGGGAATATTAATATAGCCAGAAACCTAACCTGTTTTAGTAGTAATATACATATCATGTTTCATAAAATTCGGTTCAGCCGTTTTCGATTCTATAAGGGACTCTCAAACAAACATTCATTTTTATATATATTGACTAGCTCAGATACCCGGCTTCGCCCGGGAATTCATTTGAGGCTGGATGGTGATGGTATTTTTTTGGTATATTTACTTCGCACAATATTTTGACATTTACCCTTCCCAATGATTAGGGTTAATACCCGTTGTTGGCATTTGTTATTAATAAAATTAATTATTTATTTAAGTCTTTACTGTGCTCCAAATTGTCATATTTCCTGTCTCCTGTGCATTATGGATAGATTTCAGTTAATAAGGACAAAATATTAACATAGATTTGAATTAATTTTTCCAGGTGAGGTACCTCATAGTTCAAATTGGAATGAATTGTTGAGCATATCAATATTTTTTTACTTGCTCCACACATTGTTCCTGGAGAAATGTATAAAACAAAAGTTAATCTAAATAACAAAGTAAACAACTTTTGTTATGTGCATGTTTGTCGAAAAACAAATAGACAATGGAATACCACGAATTTTTATTTCAGGCCTCCCTTAAAACACCCACTCCCGTTCTAACCAAAAAAATTTTAATATAGCTTATAATCATGGAAGAATTAATGCTAATTGATATACCGAGTTTTTTAAAGTTCGGTTTAATCGTTAGAGCCCAACGAAATCGTTGACTCCCGCTTTAGTTTATAGTGTATATCTCGTTTATACTTTGTTAAAAGACAAAAATGAATATGACAAAAGTTACTCTAAATAACAAAATAAAGAACTTTTGTTATGTTCATATTTGCCGAAAACGAATAGAAAACGAAATACAGCTATTTTTAAATTCAGGCCTCCCTTACAACCCCCACTCCTGCCCGTCCCTAGAAATGTTGATATGGCTTGTTATAATGAAAGCGTTAGTGCTAATACACATACCGAGTTTTATTTGTTCAGGTTGAGTCTTTTGATCCCAATAAAATTGTTGACTCCCGCTATAGTTTTTAGCTTATAACTCATTTATACTTCGGTATACGACAAACATGTATATAACAAAAGTTACTCTAAATATCAAAATAAACAACTTCACTAAACGAAATATCACTATTTTTAATTTCAGGCCTCCCTTATAACCCGTACTCCTGTTCGTCTGAGAGAATATTAATATAGCCTAAAGTCTAAGTTGGGTGAGTAGTAATATACATACCAAGTTTCATAAAATTCGGTTCAGCCGTTTATGCGTGAAAAGGTAACAAACAAACATACACAAAAGAAACAAAATGCAGTTATGGTGTCTATGACATGTGAAACGAAAAGTTATCGTGACATTTCGCGAAAAATATCAATGTACAGACAGAGCTTACAATTTTATATATATACTAGCTCAGATACCCGGCTTCGCTCGGGAATTCATTTGAGGCTGAATGGTGATGGTATATTCTTGGCAAGGCTTTACTTTGCACAATATTTTGACATTTACCCGTCCCAGTGTTTAGGGTTAACACCCGTCGTTTCTGTGGATTTGTTAATAATAAAATTATTTTTTTATGTAAGACTTCACTGTCCTTGATATTGTCATATTTCCCGTTGAGCCTCCGTGTTGAGCAAATTTCACTAAATAACAAAATAAACAACTTTTGTTATGTGCATATTTGCCGAAACCCCAATAGGAAATCACTATTTTTAATTTCAGGCCTCCCTTATAACCCCCACTCCTGCCCGTCCCTAGAAATGTTAGTATGGCTTATTGTAAGGAAAGCGTTAGTGCTAATTCACAAACCGAGTATGGTTTAGTTCGGTTGGGTCTTTTGTCCCTAATAAAATTGTTCACTTCCGCTATAGGTTTTAGCGTATATCTCTTTTATAATTCGGTATACGAAAAAAGTGTGTGTAAGGATCAATAAGAAGGCCAAGTCCAGTGCGCGACACTGAGTTTTCCGCACACGCCAGGAAAGAGGGCCATGATATGTCCAGCATAAAATATCAATTGCTGTATGAGGAGAAGAAGGGCAAACGATTAAATACGGCTGAGGGGCTGCATATAAGGCTGGACAGACAGGCGAATGGAGATAGGAATATTAATAAGAAGGAGGAGGTGGCAAGGCTGTGACATGTCGGTGACGGGGCCCTGTCTTCTCTACGGGGGCAGAGGTTCAGTCGCCCGGCAGTCGTGGTCCAGGCAACGCAGCTTTAATCAGGTACCTCCTTCATCTTCTCTCTATTATTAGTATGGGTTTTTGTTTATTTTTTAGATGTTTCTTACAGTTCCTCTGGGTAGTTTTTTTTTCCGAGGTTCTCACCAACTGTGATATAAATCTGAAATTTAGGTAGTTTTTTAGTTTTTAATTTTATTTATAGTTTTTGACATATGCTTACCGTTGTTTGTTTTTATTATTTGACTTGTTATTAAATTTGTTTGATTGTTTTCGGCTTTAATTTATAGTAGTTGACTAGGATTAGATTTTATATTTATATTTTTATTAGTTGACTAGTTTTAAGAATTAACATTGTTTTTACTATTTATATTGTGTTTGTTTTTTTATGACTGTTGTTTATTTTGCCTTTTGGCCATGCTGTGAATGTTAAATTAACTCGAGGTTTGTGTTTGTCAGCAGGCACTGAGGATGGAGCGTTGACTCCGAAAGTGCACTCTGCATTATATTAAAAACCAGTAGAGGACTTGGCCTTCTTATTGATCCTTACACATTTGTTCCTCTACCAGCATATTCCAGAAAAAAGTGTGTATTACAAAAGTTACTCTAAATAACAAAATAAACAACTATTGTTATGTTCATATTTGCCGAAAATCCGGGATGATGACGAAAATGAGGTCCGTTCAAAACTGTGTGTGTGTGTATATATATATATATATATATATATATATATATATATATATATAAATATATATATATATATACACATATATATATGTACATATATATATGTGTGTGTGTATGTGTGTGTCTGATACCACTCTAGCGGTCGCAATTTTTGTCTTATCGTTTTTTTTTTTAAAACTTGATATATAATAGTTTTATCTTTTAACAGAAAGATCAAGTTCGTTAACGGCTGAAATCGGACCGGGGGGGGGGAGTTAGATGGGAAAGCGAGACGTGAACAATTCACCTGAACCAATCACCAAACGCCACGCTATCACATACACGGGTCCTGACACATATAAAATCGCAAATGCACTTCGGAAAGAAGGACTCCACACTACGTTCAGAACCAACAACATCCTACGACAAAAGCACACAAATGACATCGAGAACAAGGACATCTTCAATATGAACGGAGTATATAAACTCACGTGCAGCTGTAACAATACATACATTGGACAAACTGGAAGGAGACTGAAAACTCGATACACCGAAAATATCCGCTCATTCAGACTTAACAAACGAGGCTCCAATTTCGCCAACCACCTGAACGACCACTGCCACGACCCGACGAGTATAGCCGACAGCATGAAACTTCTTCACCGACAAACGAAAGACCGACGATTGGACATACTAGAGAATATGGGAGAATATACAAACAACGGACATTCAACGGAGACATCATCAACGAACACCTCAACACTAGCTCGGACACGATCTTCAGACCACTACAACTATTTAAAAGGAATAATAAACGGAAGACGCCAACGGACGGACTCACGCAGGATTACCAACAGACAAAGCGACGACGCAGGTAGTTCCATATTGTATTTAATCATTTATTTATTTATCTATGATACATCATTTTTAATGTATTATAACAATGTTACAAATATCACATTATACCCGTATCTACATATCAAATTACGTTCACCAGGCCACCACACAACAATAACACTAGAAATGTAAACACCCACACGGATGAGGGCAATGACCCACTACACGATAACAATTTACCTAAACACTAGTTAAAACGCACCTCGTTTGACAGATCTGAATGGTAAGTAAACAGATCTAATAAAACGTAAACAACTCACCACACATAAAATTTACCTGAACACTAACACAACCCGTTGACAGATCCGAGTGGTAAGTAAACAGATCTGGATTTAAAACGTAAACAACCCACCACACGAAAACAATTTATCTGAACATCAACATCCCTCGTTTGACAGATCTTAGTGGTAAGTAAACAGATCTGGACTAAACGTAAACAACTAATACGGTGAACAGAGCATAAAACCCACTGACTGACGGACAACCAACTCAGTACAACTATTAACAGGCTTCAAGATGATGCCATCGCATCGAAAGCGCTTGCCAGCGGTACTCAACCATCAACCAGTGACGACGGTCTCCACCGAGAGATATGACAATAGTATCATTTATATTGGCGGTTCTAACCCTTTATTTGAATTACTAGATTTATCTATATACAACTTCACGATTGAAATGAGATTAGTTTGCGCAGCCCCTGCGTGACGGCCTTTTTACCAAGTTTTTCAAATAGATACTTTAAAGTAAACCAAATTTGTCCAGCATTCCCATATAACGGATGGACTTTGCTCGACTGACAATAATGAATATATTTATTTGAATGTCTGTTTAATACGGAATGGCAATTCTAATTGGAGTAAAATGCGGAGAAAGCGGTGTCCCTCCCCCCAGAGATTAATGAGGCAATGAAGGTTCGGCCCGAGATGGATTATCCGATAAGATGATAAAGGAAGCCGTGGCAGTTGATTAACATTCCGCGGTCCACGGTTTTCTCCGAAGGGCTTCGGATTCTAGCCGCACCTTGTAGGCGAATTCGTACTAGTTAACGAGATTCTGATGAATTTCCGGTAAGGTTTTACGCCCACGTCCTCTGCCTCTTGGATTAATTTCTCCCTTGAAATAGAACTCCATCCATTATGGAGTTACAGGGCAAACTCAAGTTTAAAATGTGACAATGGGAACACTTTTGTTATACTAATTATTGTTCATATCAGCTGGTTGCTCTAAGGTTGCTTTTCTACTATAGAAAGACTCTGCCAAGTAAAAAGTTCAATTTCCCCAATGCTCCTCATCAAACATAGTCATCAAGTGTTTTCACGTTGTTAACTCATCTTTCGACAGGGATCGAAGCTATTAACCCAAAGAAGAATAAAAAGCCCGTGACGCTGGGACTGCGTAAACTAAGCACATTTCTTACTTGCTGGTATGACACACAAATGATATCTCACCGCGTATTCTGACTGAAAACCAAAAAGTCCGTCACGCAGGGGCTGCGTAAACTAAGCAGATTTCCCACGTGAAGTTTTAAAATAGAGAAATCTGCCTAATAACAACTGTAGTAACCTAAACCTATTCACGAGGGACGAATAGTTATGGAAACGGCCGCCAGGCTCTCGGCATAAAGTCCGAACATAGCCGACCACACGCAGAATACAAATGCAAATATCTCGCTTAATATTCAAGATAGGGAATAAATGTATATAACAATATTTATAGTAAATTTAATTTGCAATAAGATTGGTCCTATACAATTTTTCGTTCCGACGTATGGTAACGGAGATATTTCGAAAATCCTCCCCTCTAAACCCCCCCCTCCCACTGGTCCGATTTTAGACGTTAACGAACTTGATCTTTCATTTTACATAAAACGACTAAATATCGAGTTTGGTAACGATCAAACCAAAATTGCGACCGCTAGAGCGGTAACAGACAAATATATAGATAGATAGATATTTATACAGGGTGTCCCCAAACCAAACGGCCAAACTTTAGGGATCGATAGAGGATCGAAAAACTAAAACAAAAAGTCCTCTGGCATATGCCTCGTTTTCGAGAAAATCACAAAAAACTAAAAATAGTTGTGCAAAAACTAGTTAAGGCCAATGGAAGAGCGGATTTTATTCCTTGAATGAATTTTAGCAATAAATGTTATTCCAATACAATTATTGTATTCTAATCTTATACTAACAGAAAGGTAATTGAAAAAAAAAATATTTTTGTTAAGAAAAAATAATAAATACTTTTTTATTCAAATATTCATAGTATAAAAAAAATTACCTATTAAAGTAGATAACATTATGAACAATAACTGAAGATTAAAACATAAAAAAAGATTAAAAATTTAGAAAATTAATAAAATAATTAAATATTCTTGCTTGGAAAACATAAATGTTTCAGTTTTTATATGGGTCTACCTTAGTGAGAAAAAAAACCCTGAAAATTTTGAAGGTTTTACCTTCTCTAAAATTACATCGTTAATTTTTAAAGCGTCAACGTAAATGTTGTTCGAAGTGCTGGCCTCTCGCTGCAATACACGCATCACATCGCGTACTCACAGATCGCACTGCATCTAAACATTGTTCTGCAGTGAGCTGGTTGCAAACCATTCTGATGCGCTCGATGAGGTCATCCCTTGTGCGGACGGGCTCTCGGTAGGCATTTTCTTTCAGGTATCCCCAAACGAAGAAATCTAGTGGCGTGAGGTCCGGAGACCGGGGAGGCCAAGGCACCGGCCCACCTCGTCCTATCCAGCGACCTGGGTAGTTGATGTCTAACCAGTCTCGTACGGCCCTTCCGTAATGTGCAGGACAACCATCCAGTTGAAACCAGCTCTCAAGCCTTTTTTCCAAAGGGATATCTTCCAAAAGTGCCCGTAAGTCATTCTCCAGGAATAGATGATAACTTTCAGCGTGAAGTCGAGCAGGTAAAAATACGGGACCTATTATGCGATTATAACAAAGACCGACCCACACGTTTACAGAAAACTCATGCTGGTAGTGAAATTCTCTAACAGCGCGGGGATTTTCATGTGCCCAAAGGTGGTAGTTTCTTTCATTGAATATGCCAGCACATGTAAAAGTCGCTTCGTCCGTCCAGATTACTTTCGAACTTAAGTTTACATCGTTTTGCAATTGTTCTTTGTACCAATTACAAAAATTTAATCAGCGGGTATTAAATTTTGTACCTTTTGTACATGGTAAGCATGCCTGCGGTCAGCCCTTAATGTGCGCCAAATGGTTGTCTTTGGTATGCTTAGAACTGAAGCAGTTCTCCGGACGCTTGTGCTAGGGTTGGTATTGAAGTGCCTCAGTATCCTCCCCCTCCGCCTCAGGCCGGCTTCCATCGGAGCCTGCATACGGTTTCCACGACCATTACATGAGAAGGACCCAGTCTCTCGAAACCTCCTGAAAGTGCTGGTAAAAACACCTCTGTGTGGGGTTTCTCGGTCAGGAAACCGTCTGCGATATTCCCGAACTGACTGACGTGCATTGCCATCGCAGAATCCGTAGACGTAGACTATGTCCGCGTATTCAGCGTTGGTAAATCTAGCCATATTTGTTGACTTCACTGAACAGTACTAGCAACACCTCTAATGTGAGAATGCGAGGCTGGATTCCCCCCAAAAAGGATTAAAATGATAGTAAACATTTTAATCCTTTCTTTTTAAGTTTAAACACTCAACCTAGACGTTTTATTAATAAGGAAAGCGTGAGAATATTCATGTTTTCTAAATTTACTCCTCGTAAATTAAAAAATTAAGCTTACTCAAAAAGCCAATAGTTTTTTGTAATTTAAATACATTATTAAAAAAAAATACACTTTTTGCACAACTATTTTCAGTTTTTTGTGATTTTCTCAAAAACGAAGCGAAAACGAGGCATATGCCAGAGGACTTTTTTTCTTAGTTTTTCGATCCTCTATCGATCCCTGAAGTTTGGCCGTTTGGTTTGGGGACACCTTGTATCTATATATATATATATATATATATATATATATATATATATATATATATATATATATATATGTATAGATATAGGTATAGATATAGGTATATATACAGTTTTGAACGGACCTCATTTTTGTCTTCTTCTAGGTAGGATCGATGGACATTTGAAGAAAAATTTCTAAAATTCCGTCATGAGTACAACCTCAATGGCTGATTTCGATAGCTGAAATCTGCTAAAAGTACGAATTACTCGCTCGAATATTTGAGTTACCTTAAAACATATACAATAGTAATTGTAGAGCAAACGATTGGCTCTATAACATTTTTCGATTCGACTCATAATAACGGAGATATTTCGAATTTTCAAAATTCTCCCCTCTAACAACCCCCCCCTTCCACTAGTCCAATTTCAGCCGTTAATGAACTTAATCTTTCTTTTTATATAAAACGGTTATGTATCGAGTTTGATATCGATAACACTAAAATTGCGACCACTAGAGAATTTTCGATTAGATTATGAATTTTCGAATTCCCCCTCTAAACCACCCCTTATGCCCCATGCGATATATGCCAACAACAGATACGATCTTTAGTGTTGACTGTAAGAGTTAAATGTCGAGTATGGTACAGATCAAATAAGCATTTTTAAATAAAGTAGGTAAAATTTTAATTGATGACTTCATCGTACGACGAAGTCGTATGTATCTCGCATAATAAAGATCTCATGAAAACAATACTTGGTATTGAATCTTAGAATAGATTGCTTCATATTATAACAGTTTATTGTCAATGAGAAGCCACTCTTAATTCTTGAATAAAGTTTTTTCGTTTCATTTTCAAGGTCCTTATGTTCCTATTTTGTAGGAAGTTTTTTTTCAAAGGAATACCAAGACAAATGCTGATAAAAATCATTTTATTAACGTCCCCTTTTCGGTAGAAGGCTAATTTGAACAAGTAAAATGTCGCTTAGAAAAACATGGATAAGCTAAAAATACTAAGTATTTTAACCTTATTATAACGTTAATACATAAATAGGTATAGGGTATAGGGGTATAAAAGTAGGATTATTCTCTCAATATTCATATAGCACTGTAGCCGTCACCTAAGTCAGCCTAAAGTCTAAGTTGGGTTAGTTGTAATATACATAATATACATACCAAGTTTCATAAAATTCGGTTCAGCCGTTTATGCGTGAAAAGGTAACAAACAAACAAACAACCAAACAGACACGAAAGAAACAAAATGTAGTTATGGTGTCTATGACATGTGAAACGAAAAGTTATCGTGAAATTTCGCGAAAATATCAATGTACAGACAGAGGATGTACAGATCAATGTTACAATTATATATATATATATATATATATATATATATATATATATATATATATATATATATATGCTCTAGAACGGGCTTCAAACTTGTCATCTCCTAGGTTGTATTGTTGCACATTTGAAGAAATGTTCGAAAAATTGCGTTATGAGTACTACCTCAATTGCCCTTAAGGGAAATCTGCTAAAACTGTTTTGTGTTTGTAGAGCCCTGTTTAGATTTCGTTCATTTGAACAAACACTGTTAGCCCATTGGTTTGTATGCCTGTGCTGAGTTTTCCCCCACCGTATTTGGTCAGTTGCCAGAAACCCACTTTCTCCGCTCTCTGCTGTAAAAGTATTGCTTTTTAATCGATATTGCTCTGAAGTTACTACTGCGGCTGACTCAATCAAACTTAGGCTTATAGAATGAGGTACCCATTACTGTAACTAAATATTATTTAAATAATTCGAAAGAAGAAGTTTCTTTAGCTACTAATGAAAATTGACTAAATAAATTGTAGTAACGTAACTTAGTGCCATGTTTAATAATTGTTATACGTTGGAGATGAAGAATAGTTCCTGAAAGCTGCTAAGCATGAATACAAATGTTTTGATTGTTTATCGATGAAAGTTTCAACCTCGTCACCACCATAACAAAATATAGATTACTTGTTAGTATTATTATATTAGTTTTAGTAGTATATATATATATATATATATATATATATATATATATCTTTGCTGTCAGACATCCTAACAAGACCGATACCACAAATATAGCTGAACGTAGGTCCAAGCTAAAGGTGCTCATTAGAAAAGCCACTATTATCTGTGACTACCAATACGAAAGGGAATGAGGGCACCTAGACTCTGGGTTATCTAATACCAGTATAACTACCTATTACCTTCTGTTAGCCAATTACCTAGCCAATCAGGGACGACGAAAGCCACTACTTACTTTGGATAATCAAAACAGGTCACAGCAGATTGACTAGCGTTGGAGAGGTTTGAACCTCTTCTGATATTGCTCAGCTAATGCTACAAGCTTTGAGAGAACTATTGTTACACGTTATAATACAATAACTGGGAAAGCCTGGCGAAATGTCTTTATTGACAACATTAATTTTGAAAACCTAGTGGTTGAAAAGAGTCTGATTGTGTGAGTGAATATTTTTATAATTTTTATTTGGTTGTTTTATGTAAAACCAGAGCTCATCAATCGTTGAAAAAAATACCCGATGAAGTGGAGGTTAAGAAACTAACTAAAATGCAAAATTTTAATTATTTATTTTGGTTAGCTCCGTAAAAAGACGATATTACTCAGAGTTCCAGTTTTTTAAAGTAACTTATATCCCTGGCGATTATTGAAAATTATACAGGCATTAAAATAATATTAATATAAGTATATTTTAATTGAAACTTGGGAACATCCTAAATTTTTAACACTAGTAAGATGGAAATTATCTTACAAAAATTAATCCAAAAATAAGTAATAAACAAAAAGTTTAATTTAATATTTTTTGTTTGTAATTATAAACTTTTTAAGTGATTTTAAAGAGCATACATGAGTTACTTTCTGTTAATGCGTCTTATTTCAATATCATAATTCTCACTGAAAGTATAGAGTGAATAAAAAAATGCTCGAGCCATTATGTCATTGAAATAGTAATGATCTACAATTGTTTTTGTACATTTGTAAATTAGATATCGACGGAGCTTATTGTGTTTTTCTAGTTTAATTTTAGTTATAAACATTTAATCTTAACTGCAAGTCAGGTTTATTTCAACACCATTAAATGTATTATGAACTGCCTAAAATTGAAATGAACTATCCACGCCCCTTATTAAATCGACTTCTCGCCTTCTATGCCATATCATATCTAAGTTCCTTATCAAGTATTGTCAGGTCTGTGTTTTTTTTTATTTTATTTTTTACGTATTTCCTCTACATAGTAACCCTATGTGAAGGGATGATTTTATTTTCTGCACATCCCATGCGATGTGATTTGTATTTTCAGTAATAATTACAATGTCGGAAGATAGTCCAGGATGTGTCCAATTCATGTAAGGTACCGGGTATTCTACTTCTTCTACTGTTATTTTGTTAGTAGTTTGATGCAGTTTTAGTATGCTATATCTGACAGTATATTCTTCCGCTATTATTGTAATAGGGACCAAATTGGACAAGACACATGCAGCTTCAAATGAAATACTGCAATATCCTTTTATTATTTTAATGCCAATGAGCCTTTGAACTCTCTCGATCTTTTTAATATTATATTTTTTATTTAAGCCCGTTTTCCATATTGTTATTGCATACATTAACGCCGGTAAAATAGCTCCTTTGTAAATTATTCTTAATTTCTGTGTTCTCATAGACATGAGAAGTTTTGACTACAACGTTAGAAGTTAGTTTAATCAGTAATACTCATTCTCACCTTATCAAGAATGGCTGGCCAATATTAGTGACTTGTACGTCCCACCTTACTATCCAACACATTATTGAGTGATGTGAAAACGTGATGCTTTCATAACACAGTTTGGAGTAACGTGGAATTAAAACAGGCTTTAAGGAACATAAAAGAAACAGTTGACAAGATGATTAAGTTTCTGGAACTTACAGGTCGCTCAGCCTGATAAGAGATTTCTTTTAGTTTCTTTTAGTTTTTTTTCCTCAATTTCATATTTCTATCTTTTATCTCTTGCCTTTTTTACTTTGTATGGGTTTTTTTTGTGCTGTCTAATTCCAGTATGCTTTGTAAACATTATGCTCAGTTACCCTTTCATTTAATTCATCTTTTACTCTAACTGTTTTTGATATTACTACCTTAATTCAAAGTCATTTTTTATACATTCATTGTGAGTACCATTAATTCTATTTACATTAAATGGGCTTCCATTTGTCACTGTCCTTTCTATTAATTGACAGAAGAGAGCAATAAGATATATTTTGAATAATAAAGAGTGGATAATATTTTTTCAACCCAACTTTATAAATATATTAGAAATGTTGACTTGCTTTTAAAGGATTTAGCCAGTTCTTGGTTTAAATACAAATTTAATTCGTGCCAATATATTGGGATATATTGAATCCTTTCTAATTGAAGTTTTATTTAAACCGGAAATTTACCAAATTTGTTATATATATATATGTATATATATATATATATATATATATATATATATATATATATACTAGCTAAAGTACCAGGCAATGCCTGGTAAATCATTTTTGATAATGATGGTATTTTTCTAGCAAGGCCTCAATTGTAAGTGTACAAATCCACTTACTTGCGTCTAGGCGTATTGTTTTTCAATAAATAAATTAACATGAGTTCCTATCAATCCCTCTCTACTATTTAACACACCGTGAATAATTCAAACCATAATCATGGATAGCTTTCAGTATAATTAAATACCATCTATAATACACATATTTCCTTTCCGAACCTATCTGAACACACTTAGCTTCTGAATTGATATATACATAACATTATATACGCAATAATAAATGTGAGTAGAAAACCATTCCAATAAGTCCAAAATTTCATAGAGAATCAATAAACACAATCAACTGTGTTTGCCTCCCTACAACTTCCGCTCCCGCATGAGGGTTATCAACATTGCTTTACTTAAATTATTTATTCAAAACATTAAAATTATTCCCTCCCTGCAACCTGAATAACACTTTAAATAATCATATTGACTTTAAACGCATATTGTCTTATTTCATAATGCTATCCAATTAATGTTTCCCAGAAAGAATTAATGTAGGTAGGCTATTAATGTTTAATAGTTATTAATGGCACATATTTGTTTTAATAATGCCATCTAATCGGAGGAAATAAATTAATATATACTAGAAGTAAAAAGTTTGATTCCCCAGAGCTTCCGCTATCACATATTGTGCAAATGTAGCATGACTTTCTTTAAATAATGCATTATCAAATTTAAAGAATCGAATTGATATTATAGTTTACATTTCTATCGGAAATAAATAAAACGATGTTATTTTCTAGTGAAAATAATGAAAAAAATGAGGGGATGCATGGAGTTTTATAACCTCCCTAATGCAAATCATATTTAGACTATCATATAAGTCTAAAAATAATAAAATATGCTTATATCATAAAATTGGTCTCCCGCAATAGTATTTAGTGTATATCATATTTATACTGTGTTATACGACCAGGGGTACTCCACTATAGTTTTTCGCGTACAACTTATTTATACTTCGGAATAAGATAAAATTGTATATAACACAACTTACTCTAAAAAACAAAATAAAGAACCTTTTTAATGCGCTTGGTTGTCGAAAACCGATAGGAAACGAAATATTACTATTTTTAATTTCAGGAATCCTTTATAACCCCCACTCCTTTTTGTCACTAAGACTATTAGTACAGACTATTAGTCTAAGACTATAAGTTGGATTAATAGTAATACAAGTACCAAGTTTCATAAAAATCGGTTAGGTAGTTTAGGCATGAAAAGGTAACAAACAGACACCAAAGCCAAAATATGTTGATTTTGTTTGAAGAGCATGTGAAAAAGTGACAGACAGACGTTACAATTATATATATATATATACATATATATATATATATATATATATATATATATACATATATATTCATCAAGGCTATTTGTTAAAAATATGTCATCAAATTATTTATGATCAGGCGTATTGTCCCGTTAACGTGGAAGCAAGTTTTCCATCATCTATGAAGCATTTCAAAAAATTAAAAGTGCATGTTATATATTCTGAGTGTTAATAAGACCGTTGTTGAGATTACTCATAACAAAAACAAAATTAATTTATTATATGTAATTAATAAATTATAATATAAGATAAGATGAATACTTCTAATAAGATTTCATAAGAAGTATTCATTGAATTTGGGATAACTAATGCATTAAATAAATTATATACATATTAATACGAACAGAAATTAATTGATCAAAGCATTAGTAACTTCGTTAAAGCTTTCAAAAATATTCAACGTATTCTATTATGTTTTTTAAACTTAATGGGAATAAATACAGTTCGTTTAATTTCTTTCATTTATGTTGATTCACTTACAAATTATTTTTTTCTTTCACTTGTTAGAGCTATACTGAATCAGTATACCGAGTTGTATTAATAGAGATATACTATACCATCAAAGGAATTCATAAACAAGGAAGGAGAGAAAGAAAACTCATAAATCGTAGATGCGATAGAATTGTTTCGGCAGATATAAGACAGCCATTCAGGAGAATAAAGGCTTTTCGATGAGAATGATAAGCTATAGTATTAAGCGATGATTGTCCAAATGAGAAATGGAGAAGATAGCTTCTATCACTTAACCACATTCGTGACCGGGCTCGGCGAAATCACTTTTATCTCCGGTTTCTGCCGAGCGCCACGGAAAAATCGCGAGTGATTTTTCTGAACTCCTATCATCCACTGATAAATTGAAATTATTTATCGCTTTCAGACCCGCAACCCCTAGATATTTCAAACCTCTCCCCGTCCCTTCCAGGGGGCCTCCTCTCACCTTAATCAGTGTATATCGGCTGAAAATACCTCCCTGGATCTCACCTGTCAAGATAATACATTATCCATCAAAATAAATAAATATAAAAGTGAAAAATAAGTCCGTCAAGCAGTGGCTGCGTTAACTAAGCAGATTTCTCACCTGCTGGTGTTACACACAACTAATCTCATCTCACCACATAGTCTCTTTTTTTAAAAAAATAAAAAAAAATAAAAAAATGTCCAGTCGAGACCATAAAAATTCGAAATCATGACGTACACGACGTATTTGCATGTATCTCATCTGGAAAATATCAGTTAAAAACAATATTTTGCATTTAAGCTTCGAAGCTTGTTTTGCTATATAAAACCTAACTATTAATACAGCATCAAAAAAAAAAAAAAATTCAAATGTCTAGAATAATATTGCAAATTAAGGAAACATGTATACAACAATATTTATAGGGCAGTACATTTTCAATAAGATTGCTTCTTAACTATATTTCGATGCGGGGTATAATGGCGGAGTTATCTCAATTTTCAAAATTCCTCTCCCCAATTCCAGCCATTAACTAAATTGATTTTTAGTTTTGTATGAAACGCTATATAAGTTTGGCAAAGATAAAAAAAAATGCAACCGGTACAGCGGTCTTAAAGAAATAAATCGGTAGATAAATATATATAATTTTGAACAGACCTCATTTTCGTCATTTACTATTTAGGATCGATGGACATTTGAGGAAATGTTTCGAAAATTGTGTCATGAGTACAACCATAATGAATGTCTGATTTCATTTGTGAGAAATCTGCTAAAAAACATAAATTGAGACTATGAAATTTATCAGATCAAATTTGTTTATTTTCATGACAGAGTTCATCAAATAGGAAAATAATTACTAATAGTGTGCGGCTTATCAAATTCAGATTTACTATTTATATTTCACATGGAAACATTTTATAAAAAACTCATCAAAATGTTCCAAATCTCAGAGAAATCTGAAAATGAAACAAAAAACGTTAATTTTTTGATTGCTTTGCATCCCAGTCGAAACAAATGTAGGAAGTAGTCAGGAACAAAATAAATTTAAATCAAACTTTACTCTATACCGTTTGCCCATTGACTAAAGGTTATAGTAGCATAAGAAGGGGACAATAATGTTTTTAACCGTATTGTAGTTTTTCATAAGGAATAAGGGTTAAAAGCAAGATTTAAGTATGAAAACACACAACTCCGTTTTCAGCGTCTGATCACAAAAAAAAAATGTACTATAGTTAGTCAGGATCTACACATTTTTAATTTTACATTTTAAGGGATCACGTTTCACTATCAACCGTTGCATAATGTTTACTTCTTTGTACGAAGTAAAGGAAGTATTGTAATCCAGAAAATCTTAGGTTATCAGATTACCCGTTTTAACCACGCCTAACCCATTTTGACTAGTTTTGTCATAATTCACAAGTGGGCCAATTGGGTTATTTCGTCTCAAAATAATTGAAACTTTTCAAATTTTACAAAAAGATAAATGGTTTCAAAGTGGATTAAATTTCCATCTAAGCCGCATAACTCCAATTGAAAAAATTGTATATAAGTATTTACGGATGAGGGTGAGTTCCCGCCAAAAGCTAGTTCGGCCGTTTCCTTAACTGTTAGGCTCTCGTGAAATTTCTCTATTGTAAAACTTCACGTGGGAATCTGCTTAGTTTACGCAGCCCCTGCGTGACGGACTTTTTAAATAAATAAGAGTTCAAGAATTTATTTAAATATAATGATCGATTTTTAATTTATTAGTTTTGTCTTCTCTGAGAAACTGAAATAGGAGATCTTCCATTAAGATATCCCGTCTGTTCTTCGTATCCTCGAATGCTTTCAAATACAGAAACTGGATTACAGAGAGCCGTATCGGATAGAGATCATTGCTTGCCGTAATTATCCCTTCGAGGTAGTAGGAACAAGGGGAATGAGCTGGGGACAAACCGAGAGGATCCACAGTAGCTTGGATTGTAGTTCTCCAAACCAGTATCGGGAATAAAGAAAAGGGTAACATTCTATGAGTAATGGCGGCGGAGGCCTTTCACGCGTATCGAATACCTTTCCTCGAGGCATGGGATTGTTCCGGCCGAGATTTGTTTCGTCTCTCTAGGCTTTTCAATTCGCTGCTACATTCCCAAAACTAGAGCCTTTTCTGGCTGTCGCCCTCCTTCTACTCCCTTCTCCACTTATTCCTGGGTTTTATTGCCCTGCCCTTTACGTGCTTCCCTTCCCGACTCGCCCTGGGGGAACATCAACTGTGCAAAATATTGGGTCAGTTGCCTCTGTCTTAATATACGTTGAAAAACCTAGAGTTGACATTTTGCCCTTTACTAATATATTTCATTTAATTCTACCCTTGGGGGAACACTCTGGCACACTGAGCATTAAGTCACTACACAATAACAACTTTTATCACGCTCCTTAAGTGAATTAGCTATCAAGGGCTTTAAAAGTCGGTCACGCAAGAGCTGCGTTAACTAAGCAGATTTCTAACGTGTGTGCATTTATCTCAAAACGTAAATGTTCAATGAGGACAAGATTTACAAATTTCTCCGTAGTAATTAGAGATGCCCGTCACGCAGGGGCTGCGTTAACAAAGCAGATTTCCCACGAGACTCACATATTTACATTTATCTCAAAACGATGAAGTTCAATGAAAAAAATATTTGATATTTTGGCTTTAAACATTATGCTTCATAATTTAACAGCTTATTGTTAATATGACATGAATAGGAGTGGGGTTAATAATCAAGATAATAAATAGAACATTACATTTGCAATAAGATTGATTCTATAGAAATATTTGATCCTACGCATAATAACGGAGATATATTGAATTTTCGAAATTCCCACGCCCCACCCCCGGGTCCGATTTTAGCCTTTAACGAACTAGATCTTCATTTTTACATACAAGGTTTAAATTTCGAGTTTGGTATAGATCAATCAAACATTCAAACACTGCGACCACTAGGGCGTTAACAGACATATATATGTGTGTGTGTGTGTGTGTATATATATGTATATATATATATATATATATATATACTCGTATTTATATTTTTTAATGTACCTCATTTTCGTCATCTTGGTAAGATCGATGGACAGAACTCTTTTGATTGACATGAAAAGACTGTTTCTATTGTTAATATGACATGAAGTTCGGAGTGGTTTACAGTAGGCCAAAACTAATAAATCCAAATATAAAATGAACATAACAACATTTATTGAACATTACTTTGTCAATAAGATTGGTTCTATATAGTTTTTCGATCCAAAGCGTAACAACGAAAATATTTTTAATTATCAAAATTAAAAACCTCCCCACACCACCCCCCACAAACCTCCATCCTAGTGGTTCGATTGCAGCTGTTAACAAACTTGGCCTTTAGTTTTGCATATATATCGAGTTTGGTTACGATCAAATAAAAATTGCGACCGCTAGAGCGGTAACAGACAAATATATATACTCGTATGTGTGTGTGTGTGTGTGTGTGTGTTTGTAGGAAATCGAAAATTCAAAATATCTATGTTACTATGAGCAAGACTTTTTTCTTGGGGGGGGGGGGATTTGATGAGGAACATTTCGAAAATAATTAATATCTCCATTATTATGCGTCGGATCGTAAAATTGTATACAACCAATCTCACTGCAAATATAATGTTCTATAAAAGTTAATACTTATGCATGTATTTTCATTAGCTTGATTATTAACCGAGATATTTGCTTTTTTTTTTAGTTTTCCTAAACTAAGGGGCCTTGAGTAAACCCCTACAATATCCTACTCATGTCATATTAACAATAAGCTGATATATTGTGAAGCACTTTATTTGAAGCAGAAATACCAAATATTGTTCTCAATGAACCCTTACGTTTTGAGATAAATTCAAATACGTGACTCAAGTGGGAAATCTGCTTAGTTTTATGTATTACGGACTTTTTTTATATTTATGATTATATGCATGTTAGTATGTACTCTTCTCTATAAGGCTAGCTAAACTAATGCAATTTCCCAATAATTTCTGTGCTCCTTTCGTTTTCTGCTATTGTGATTCATTTTACAATGCTGTTTCATTTGAAACTCAAAACAATATAATTCTCTAAGAATCAGGTATTATCTGCTTTTGCAAAATGAATTTAATAATATTTTTCCATAACGCGCCTTTGAAACCCTTAGATATTTTATTTTTTTTTTTTTGTTTTTCCTAGATAATTTTAAATAATTTTTCCCAGTTTTCTATTATATTTGTAGTATTTTTATTACTTTTAAATGGAATTCATGTGAGTTTTACTGTTTTATATTTACTTTTAAACACTCAAAGAAGAGTAGAAAACTGTAGTGACACCTTTATGTATTAGAGACATGGTCCTCTCTTCCTGAGTTAGTATTTTTTTTTTTTTCAAGAGGGAAATTTTTCTTTGAAATTCTCAAGATGAAAAATTCATCTTAAGCTTCTCTCCCAAAGGAAAACTCTCCCTTTTTTCAAGAGATAAAGAACGATGCCCGTGCATTATTCTCCGAAACAGACCTGCCGGTAATAAAGGTGTCTGGCATAATTAATGAGATTTATGCAATGAATCATTAAAAAGTGAAGTTGATTTGTTGAGGTTTTACTTTCCATTTGATTACTGGTATCAATCATTTCTACTTAAGGCGAAAATACTTCGACTAAAGGAATGGGAAAGACTCTAATCTTTTCACGTTTTCATTAAGAGTTAAATGATAAAAATATAAAGCAAACGTAATTCTAGAGTCATTAGTCAAAACTATATCATTAAAATAATAAGTATGTTGCAGATCTGGGATAGGTCGTAGTAGCAAGAAGTTTGTTAAATAACAGGAAATTTATTTGCAACATATACATGTCTCTAATATTCAAAAATGTACATATTTATTAAAGTACTATATACTGATTTTAACTATATTTAAAATTATATGATTGACTTTGATTTTAAATGTTTTGATATTTTATTTTATTTTTATGCTAGGTCAATTTGTAAGACTGATTTTAGTAATTCTATTTAGGTTATAACATTAGCACCTGATTATGGCACTTTTAATTAATAATGAAATTGGTGGTAAAACCTTCCATATCATTATTAGTATAACATACTTTAGTCCTGAGACGTGCTAATGTTAGAGCACCATTTGTGTATTTTAACTATTAGAGGAAAACTAAGTTAATATTTATAAAAAAGCATTTATAATTGATTAGAAGCACTCCTAATCATATGATTCGTTTCGAAAGAAAAGCCAACTACATTGTATTACATATTACTGAAACAAGTATCCTCTGAAGTATAAAAAGTACGCTGTCTATGATTAGTAATAGATTTCCTGGACAATTTCATTATCGACATACCGTTCTTATTCATTTAATAATGTTAAATATAACTTGTTAAAAATGGTAATGATTTATTGCTCCAATAACACTAAATTATTTAATTATTAATTTTTATGAATCATTACTGTGGATAACGACATACACCACACAAGGTGTCCAGGTGTTCAAAGGTAATGTATTACATCTAGAGGAATGAACGAACCCTTTTCTCCTCCACAAATGTTTATTATGGCAGAGTGGGAAAATAAGAAAAAAAGGAGGGCTTGTTACTTCATCAAATAGATTGGATCCTCTAAAACCAGGTAGAACCTAAAGGTATTGTTTACTTTAGTTAATCAGCCATTACTGCGAATGTGGAAATTACTTTTATACATCTAGATTGGACTGGTGAAGCACAGTGGAGCTAATTAACTCTGAAAAACAAGATTTTGGTATTTATTTTACCTCTTATCAGTTGGTGTGTTACATGTTGCGTGAGCTACAATTACTTTTTAATACCCACTAAAAATCTCTATAATCATTTATAAAGCAATTGACATCTGATCATGGTGTCGATTTGAAAGAGAAAAAATCATTAAATCTCCGTTAATCCTGATGAGTATATACATAAAGTAGGATTGTACGAGTATACTGCACCTAAATCAGATAGTAGTCACTGGCGGTGTGAGAGTTCTCAAACCCCAGCAGTACTCCAACCCTAACCGCAGCGATATATCGATATATATATATATATATATATATATATATATATATATATATATATATATATATTTGCCTGTTAACGCTCTAGCGGTCGCAATTTTTGCTTGATCGTTACCAAGCTCGTTATTTAAACGTTTTATGTAAAAATAAAGATCAAGTTCGTTAATGGATTTAGAGGGGAGGATTTTCAAAAATTCGAAATATCTACAATTACTATAAGTCGTATCTTGTATAGATTCAATCTTATTGCACATTAAATTTACTATAAATATTTTTATATACATTAATAAATTCTACTATTCAACATAGAGAATGCTCTATCTTGAATAGTAACCGTTTTTTTTTTTCATTTTTATTCAGCGTGTATGGTTAACGGACGAGATGAGATCGGCTAACTTCGGTTCTAGTCGTTAGTTTTCGCCAAAAGCTAGTTCCGAAACTGTCCGGGTCTCGTGGAATTTCTCTATTATAAAACTTCAAGAGGGAAATCTGGTTATTTTACGCAGCCCCTGCGTGACGGACTTTACTTAACTCTTTGGTTCTACGCGAAATTTCGTAAGAACGGATTCTCACTTAGAAAGTTACGTAATTTATAACATACTTATAATTAAACAACAATTAGGTTTGTAGTACTAACTCTATTTCTGAACAGACCCATAAATCCCTGATTTATTAATTTTCTTTTTTCGTTTAGTTTGCTATCCGATGGACCCCACCCAAATCATAAAAAAATAACTTTCTGAGGATGAAAAATTTAAAAAACAGAGATTTAAAATGTTTCTATGGTAGCTGAGTTTCTACTAAAAACCCTGTTTTAGTGTAATTATTAAATTTGGTTGAAACTGGTTTGTTTATTATTATTTACGTCCACTTTATGCTACTAGGCTACTTAGGACGGGTTATCTACAGGTCACCACCCTTTTCTAGCCAGGGTGGGCTCAAGGAGTTTATTTAGTGAGTCCGTCACCAAATTAATTTCTACTGCCCAGGGCCGAACCGAACCCGCTACTCTAGGCCTACCACGCGAGATTAGAACAAACGCCCTAACTCGCACGGCCAACCTAAGCCCCACTGAAGTTTCTTATATATTGTTTATTATTCAATTTTGAAAATGGTAAATACCGAGTTTGTTATTGATCAAACGATGTTGTTTAGATCATAAAATCTTGATTGATGATAACGTAACATATTTGCATATATCTCTCATAGGAAAACTTCAATAAAAACAATATGTGATGTTTAAGCTTGGAATAAAACGTTTGATGATGCATCAGCTCTTTGTAAATATAGATGAGTCGGAGTGGGCTGTACTGATGGCTGAAAATTAAAATACTACAAATACCCAGGTTAATATTCCACATAGAGAAAAACGTAAATAGGAAATTAAATTTCGTTGTATAACATTAATCCGACACATAAGAACAAAGATATTTCGAGTTTAAGAGTTTCTCTCTCTGAACCTAAAACGTTTAAATATCCAGTTTTGGTAGTGATGAAAATAAAATGGCAACATCTAGAGCGTTATGAGATATATAAACAGTTTTGCATGGGTCTCATTTTCGTTCCCTCCTTGGTAGAATAGATGGATTTTTTTTCGAAAATTGTGTTATTATACAATAGTTGATTTTCCATAAGGGAAGTCTGTTAAAAGAGGTGTTCAATACATATTCGAAATGTTAAGGAGGATATTTTGATTAGGAATGCTGGTTATTTTGTGATGCGCAAAGCTAATTTTTTTATAGGCGATAAAAGGAAATGATAGAAAATTCGTATTAGTATTAAGGAAATGTGGAAAGGCTTAGCGGCTACTTTTGTAGTTATGCACAACCGAAATCTTCAAAATGCAAACCATGTGATGCCAGGATTGTAGCTCAATACGTTCAGTATTGGTTTATGAATGCCAGGTTTGATGCTTGCCAAACATGGGTCTTAATGGGAAGCAAGCGAAATTCCTGAAACAGCTTCTCTACCTCCCGTTCAACATGTCTGCCAAGATAGGAATGTGCTGCAGAATCGCTCAAAATTAAAATGGCTATAAACTTAGCAACACTTATTCCCTCATGCGTTTTTATTTCTAAAAAGAAAAAAGTCCGTCACGCAGGGGCTGCGTAAACTAAGCAGATTTCCCACGTGAAGTTATACAATAGAGAAATCTCCATACGAGAGCCGAACAGTTACGGCAAAGAGCCAAACTAGCTTTTGGCGGAAAATTCTGTCATCCGTTATCGGCCCACAATTAATAAAAATGCAAATATCTCGGTTAATATTCAAGATAGAGAATAAATGTATAGAACAATATTTATAGTAAATTTAATTTACAATAAGATTGGTTCTATACAAATTTTTTATCCGACGTATGATAACGGGGATATTTCGAATTTTCGAAAATCCTCCCATCTAAACCCCCCTTCCCACTGGTCCGATTTCAGCCATTAACAAACTTTATCTGTCTTTTTGCATAAAACGTTTAAATATCGAGTTTGGTAACGATCAAACAAAAATTGCGACTTTTACAAACAAATATATATATATATATATATATATATATATATATATATATATATATATATATATAATTTTGAACGGACCTCATTTTCATCATCTCCTGGGTAGGATCGATGGACATTTGAAGAAACTTTTGGAAGATCGCGTCATGAGTACGACCTCAATAGCTGATTTCCCTTAAGGGAAATCTGCTAAAAAAAGATAATTTTTCATACTGCTTACATCTTGGGGGCTCACGTTAGCCATGTGAGTTAAAGTCTCACTATTCTCACATGGTAAACCTAGATTAGTGAGTTCGATTCTCGCTTGTGCAATCGGAATTTACTTACTGACGAACACATTAAATGAAATCCTGCGTCTCGCCCTGGCTAAAAAAGGGTGGTAACCAATAGGCAACACGTCCCAATTAGCCGCAGTGGATACGTACAGTTGAAATGGATTGGGGGGAGGGCGTGGATACTTCTAGTGAAATCTGAACAAAATCACTTGCTTAATTGATACACGGAAGAATGACATTGAATTCTTAAGTTGAGAACTGTAATTATTATCTTAACATATAATTTGTTGCATACTTATTTCATTATCAGTAATGTGTTGAATATTGCTATAAGACTAATTAACCCAATCCGGTTATGAACTTCCTCAGACTAAACATAACAACCACTTTTTTTACAGCCCCCCCCCTTAGTCTTAGCCAATTTCAACCATTAACGCTAAAAATAAAAAATAAAATATTTTCTATTTAAAACGTAAAATCTTAACTGATGACGTATTTACATTTACCCCCACAATAAAAGTTCAACGAAAAAAATACTTCATATTTAAGCTTCCTAACTTGGTTTTATAGAGTGGCGAGTTCGATTCCCTCCTGGACAATAGGAATTTATTAAGTGACGAAGTTCATTAGATAAAATCCTTAGTCCCACCCTAACCAGAAAAGGGTGGTAACCTGTAGATAACCCGTCCCAATTAGCCTTAGTTGCATAAATTGAACGTTAATAAATAAATGACTTGGTTTTAATGTGGCGTCTGCTTGCTTCGTATTTCAAACGTTTATGACATTTTGTTGTTGTGCTCCCCTCTTTTGATTAAAATCGGAGGACGAAGATTATCATTTTGAAAAAATGATTTTCAAATGACCTACAAATTAGGTACTTAAACATATTTTGATATCATGAATAAGTAATCAGCAGATATCATATATCATTTTCAAATGAAGTAAGAACTATATTTTGAACTTTTAATTCAACAGGAGTACAAGGAAGTCAAGTGGTGTCTACATAGGATTATTAGTATATTAAGCTGTAAATAGTATCATTTGTTTAAGATTTTCTTACGTTAAGTAATAATTTTGACTCATTTTATAGTGGAAATGAATAAAATTGTTTATTTTTCTCATATCCCCCCACTGTTGGCTCCCTTCGCTTATCGAGTTGTGATTTGATGTACGATCTCAGTTTCCATTGTACCAGACCCGAGTAGGGCAGTAAGCAGATATACAAGACATCTTAAACCCGAGCTCAACTTCAGGCTGGGATAGACAAGCTGTAGGATTATACACGTGGGAGATAGCGCTCGTGTAGCCGTATATCAAGTTGTGGGCTAATTACACCGCCATTATTGGCCTATTTATCAGAGCAACATTAATAATAAATTATTGCTTATATCTGTTCTTCTTCTCTATTCCGAACGGTGGTGACTGTAAATCAACAAGGATCTACCTAACTACTGCCCCCTTTTGGCCAGAAAATATAGCAGCTCCGCACGGAATATTCTTCAGTCATTAGTCAATACTTCATTTTTTTTTCCTTCTGCGAAATGAATTATTACAAATAGAAATTCCTATGAAAATATGGTTCAATTAGAGAGAGAGAGTGAGAGGAGAGAGGGGAAAAAATAATGAAAGCTCTACAAGAGAGGATTTAGGAAACTCATAACTCACCTCAAATGTAGGAGCCAGAAGATATTCGTAGTCTTTGATTTATGGACTAAGAAAGACAAACTCTGAATACTCTTAAACCTAAAGTAAATTTCCAGCTGACTCATTTGTAACTCTGATAGGTCGATAAGCTTCAATATAATATTTTATAATTGTAAGCTACTTTTTTCAAAGTTACTTACAAATCGCCCCTCAATTTTTCAAGTACCATTCTTGAGGTTAATAATTTTTAATTTTTAGTCGCGATAAATTTATATTTATACAAAAAGCATTCTTCAATTGACTTACTGAGTATTCTTTATTGGATTACCATTTTCTATTAGAGGCTTTCATGCAATCTCTGAAATATCAGCACAACGTTCTATAGCAATTTAAGTGATCCAATAAAGCACAGCCTAGCTTCTTGTATCTCGTGAATATTTATATTCTACTATACTTAGGCATGTTATGTATAAATGCATCTGTTAGTGAGTGTAATGAAGGATTGTTCTGTTTATAGCTCTTTGGAATATTTATATCTCTCTTTATAGGTTAGGTGTAAAACATATGTTTTGTAGATTTAGAAGACAGGCTTTTGTTCTTGGGCAGTCATGAGATGAATAATAAAGAGATACATACTGATAAATAATTCTAAACCTTTTTTTTGTGCTGAAGAACAGCATCCATTATTGTTGAGTTCAAATTTGGTTCCCGCTTTATTTTGAATAGTTAGGTTTTTTTTTTTTTTTTTTTTTTCCATTTATGTAAAAGGAATTGCAAGAAAAGTGCTAATTAAATATTTTTATTAGTGTCCAATTTGTGCTACTAAGGCTAATTGGGGCTGAAGAATTAAGGGGTACATATAATAATAAATTAAAATGACTTCTGAATATATTATTACAATGTCTTTTACCAGCAAATTTTTCTTTTAGCAGATTTCCCTTAAGGGAAATCAGCTATTGAGGTCGTACTCATGACGCGATTTTCGAAAATTTTCTTCAAATGTCCATCGATCCTACCCAGGAGATGACGAAAATGAGGTCCGTTCAAAATTATATATATATATATCTATATATATATATATATATATATATATAGATATATATATATATTTGTCTGTTAACGCTCTAGCGGTCGCAATTTTTGTTTGATCGTTACCAAACTCGGAATTTAATCGTTTTATGTAAAAAGGAAGATCAAGTTCGTTAATGGCTAAAATCGGACCAGTGGGAGGGGGGGTTTAGAGGGGAGGATTTTCGAAAATTCGAAATATCTCCGTTACCATACGTCGGATCAAAAAATTGTATAGAACCAATCTTATTGCAAATTAAATTTACTATAAATATTGTTCTATACATTTATTCTGTATCTTTAATATTAACCGAGATATTTGGATTTGTATTGTGAGTGTGGTCGGCTATGTTCGGTTTCCGCCGAGCGCTAGTGTGGCCGTTTCACTAACTATTCGTCCTCGTGAGAATAGGTTACTACTAGGCAGATTTCTCTATTGTAAAACTTAACGTGGGAAATCTGCTTAGTTTACGCAGCCCCTGCGTGACGGACGTTTAGCAGATTTCCCTTAAGGGAAATCAGCTATTGAGGTCGTACTCATGACGCGATTTTCGAAAATTTTCTTCAAATGTCCATCGATCCTACCCAGGAGATGACGAAAATGAGGTCCGTTCAAAATTATATATATATATATATCTATATATATATATATATATATATATATATATATATATATATATATATATATATATATATATATATATTTGTCTGTTAACGCTCTAGCGGTCGCAATTTTTGTTTTATCGTTACGAAACTCGATATTTAACCGTTTTATATAAAAGACAGATCAAGTTCGTTAATGGCTGAAATCGGACCAGAGGGAGGGGGGGTTTAGAGGGGGGGATTTTCGAAAATTCAAAATATCTCCGTTATTATGCATCGGATCGAAAAATTGTATAGAATCACTCTTATTGCAAATTAAATTTACTATAAATATTGTTATATACATTTATTCTCTATCTTTAATATTAACCGAGATATTTGCATTTTTATGAAGTCTGTGGTGGGGTATAGTTCGGATTATGTCGGCCATCTTCGTCATTTCTCGGCTCAGGCGGAGCTTCTTCTAACCTGGCGTTTTTAACCTTACCTTACCTTCCTTACTTTGTGAGATTTAAGCAAATACGTTTTGTTCATTCGCCACCCCCCCCCTTCTTTAGTTCTTGGACTACTGAAATTTGAGTTATTAAAATATAAATTATTCTTACAATTCAGAAGCCGTTTCAGTTGGGTATTTATTTTAATTAACTGAAAGATTTCTCTATATCTAATCACGGTGGTATTGTGTTACCAGTATGCAGATTTCTCTATTGTAAAATTTCACAGGGGAAATCTGCTTAGTTTACGCAGCCCCTGCGTGACGGACTTTTAAGAGAAGTCAGCTATTCAGGTTGTACTCATGTATTTAACAGTAGCTGTCGTAATTTTTTTTTATCTTTACCGAACTTGAGGGAGAGAGGGGGAGGGGGAATTTCGAAATATCTTCATTATTATTCTTCGACTCGAAAAATTCTTTAGAACAAAATTTAATTGTTTAAATCGAACCTTGTATATGGGTTCTTTATCTAGAATATTAACCGAGATATTTGCATTTTTATTTTTTTAATTTCAGTAGGCCCCAACTTTTATCACCTTGACAATAAGTCACTAGTCATGAAAAGTCTTAATTCAAGATTAAATACAAAATATCGTTTTGCATTTTCAAGTTCTGGCATATTTCGTCATTGATGTTTTGGCAGCAAAGTACCAGAAACTCCCTGGAGGAACATCACTCTTTAGTATTCATTTTAATAATGAACGCGATATAATATATTCTTAAATATGATTGTTTTTAATTTTCATAGACATCATTTATAAAGGAAAACCAAATGTCGAATGAAATTAAGAAATATTATTTATAATTGCTGGGGGGAAACCTGGTTAATTATTTCCTTGGAAGCTAGAATCAATATTTTCAAAACTCTATCAAAACAAAAGGCCTGGTTGAAACGTTCTAGCAATAACAATAATAATCTCCTTTGGTATTAGAGTAGAGCAGGACCAATTAGGAAGTTAATGCCTAATAAATATATCAGAGGAACAATAGCCCATTCTAGTAGCTTATTAACATTGAAAGGGGCTAGGGATTGAATCTGTATTATACTGCCGCCGTTGGGAAGGCACGGGATAAATAATTTAGGCTAATGGATATAGTTTATGTATGTCGTTAGGGTTGTTGATTACCTGAAGGGCAAGTTGGTGGTTAGTTATGGAGCAGGATGTGAATCCCAGCACCTTCCAAGGGCAACTTGCCATCTTAAATATTTCTCAGCTTAACTCTATTCACGGATCATCATACTAGACACTCTCACCAAAATGTAAGCCTCACTGTCTACTTAACAAGAATAGTGGAAATAATACTGAATAAATTAGAAAATAATTCGCTGAACTGATCTATGCCGGCAAACTAATTATTTTATTATTTAATATCTACCACTAATTGAAAAAAAAATTCTCATTTGTTACGCTCGGATATTAACTAGCTTTTTTATTTTCATAAATACTGTAGATCGTATGTGGGCAACAACCGGGCCGCGAGATATTTTGAAGAACTCAATTAAACAAAAATATAACACTACTTACTCAAAATTAGGAAAATGATGAGAGATTTGTGTGATGGCAGTGCGTATAAATGCAAACAGTTCTTTTCAATGATGAAACATAAATCAATAAATAAGTCAAAACATCGTACACGTCTGACAGGCAATAATTTTGGAAAATTCTTTACGTCTTTGTATCAGTGAAATTAATCCAAACATAGATGGATTAGTTTCCCAAATTCAAGCTCAAGTGTCTCATAGATTTCGATGTCGCTATTTAACTTTGGTTGTTTGTAATAATTCCAAATTTTACTATTTAATTATAATGATGCACCTATTTTTTTCATTTGATTTTTTTATTTTAATAAATTTTATTATAATTACATTGTCGTATAATTTCATGCCTGATATATATCGTTAAAAATTATGAACTCTACTTTAAAATGCACTACTTTTAAAAGCGGCTCGCAAACGTATTTGCACACTAAAGATTGGCCCGCAGCATGTCAAAGGTTGCCCATGCCTCGTGCAGATTAAAACATATTTCACAGTATTGACGTTAGAAGAGAAGAATATTCTGTACTTGAAGGGGCGGAAACGTCTAAATCTTCACAAGGTTTTTTTTTTTTTTTTTTTTTTTTTTTATTTCAACGCTAAGCACTTTCATAGACTATCATCAAAGACTAAGGGACCCCTTGCTGTCCCCAAGTGGCCCTTGCAGTGAGCAAGTGGGAGTCACTGGCTGTCTTTCCCAATTAGTGCATATAAGCCTCTGAAGATGGAGGGAATAGTCTTTGAAAGCGCTTAGCAGTGAAATAATAAATAAAAAAATGTGAAGAATTGAACGTTTCCTTTCCTCCAAGTACATATTAAAACAATACTTCTCATTGCATATGTTCAGAATTTTTTTTTCTATATTTAATATGCGCCGGGGAAAAAAAAATCCTCGTTGACTATGCTCGAAAATGAACTAACTATTTATTGGTCAGTGAAACTGATAAACGAAAAACCTTTCATTGGCTATGTTCTAAAATTAATTACTTACTGGTGGTGAAAAAAAAAATTCTCATAGCCTATACTAGGACATTTTTTTCATGTTATGGCTACAGCTGATTAGAAAAAAATTGTCTCATTGTCCATGCTATGAAATAATTATTTTTTATTTTCATTTAACAGTTAATGTAGATTAAAAAAAAATCTCATTGTCTATGCTCAACATTTTTTTTTCATTCAATGATTACTGTAGATTAAAAAAAAAAGGTAGTATTTAGTCCAGGAAACATGTAGGATAATATGAATAAAGGTTAAGCGGAAAAAATGTTTTTCATTGGTACGCTTGTCATTAACCTATGAAGAACATATACAAAAATTGTCCCATAGTCTAAAAACCTAAATGTTTTCTCATTTAATAGTACCTTAAATTTTTAAAAAAAATTGTCTCATTGTCTATATTCCTAAATTATTATTTTTTTTAAATTTAATAGTTACTGTAGATTAAAAAATTTGTCTCATTGTCTATGTTCTGATTTTTTTTATAATTTAATAGTTACTGTAGATTAAAAAAAAATGTCTCATCGTCTATGCTCTGAATTTATTTATTTTTTAAAATTTAATAGTTACTGTAGGTTAAAAAAAATGTCTCATCGTCTATGGTCTGATTTATTTATTTTTTTTAAATTTAATAGTTACTGTAGATAAAAAAAATGTCTCATTGTCTATGCTCTGAAAATAATTTTTTATTTCTTAGTTACTGTAGATTTAAAATAATGTATCATCGTCTATGCTCTGAATTTATTTATTTTTTTAAATTTAATAGTTACTGTGGATTAAAAAAAATTGGCTCGTTGTTTATGCTCTGAAAATAATTTTTTTATTAAATAGTTACTGTAGATTAAAAAATTTGTCTCATTGTCTATGCTCTGATTTTTTTTTATAATTTAATAGTTACTGCTGATTAAAAACAAATTGTGTCAATGTTTGTTCTCGGAAATTAATTATTTTTTATTTAACAAATGCCGTATATGAATAATTAAATATTTTCTCTTTGGTCTGTGGTTTACTTAATAATAATTCTGCCACTGTATTGAATTAGGTATAGTTGAAAATAAAATAATTAATAAAATTGTTCATTTTAAATATTTCTTCATACTGGTTGCTATCCTTTTTTATCCAGGACGTGATTAAGTATTTTATTTAATGAATTTGTCACAAAATAAATTCCGATTGCCAAGGCAAGATTCGAACTCACAAACCAATGCTTCGCTAGTTTACCAAGTGAGATTAAAGCCAATGCCTCAACTCACATGGCTAACCTGAGCCTCATACACAACACGTATTATCATTTAATCTATCCTCTTGATGTTACTTTTTTTCATGAGAAATTATTTTCTGCCGTCTACTCCTACTATAATTTACAAAGAATTGTAGATCATCTATTGTAAAATTTCATGTTGAAAATTTGGATCCTTTATTTACAAAGCTATTTTTCAATATATTCTGCTTACGACATGAGAATCAGGAACTTGATAAAGCCGCAGGTCAACTTGACTGTAACAGAAGCAACTTGAAATCTCATGACTAAGGATAAGCCTGTCATTATTAAGTTGTCTTGATTATTTGGCAAACACAGTTCTAGGAATATCAAGTAGAGAGTCCTCCTGGGACTGAAATGTCGAATTAATTAGTTAACTTTGTAATTTGTTTCTTAACTAAATATTATTTAAGCAGATTATGTTCCTTATTAAATACACTTCATCGCATTGTCTTAGTTTCCTCCATTTACATGAAAGACGCCTGTGTACGCGCGGGTGGAGGCTTAGAAACTAGGGCCTTTGTTTAATTAATGGAATTGGTTGAGTCGATTCAGTATTCAGAAGTTTCTTTATTTGGTTTCAGAGAACTGACCTTTGTGCTAGGAGAAATAAGAAGGTTACGGACTAAAGAGTTTATAATTATAAAAAGAAAACGTATAAATTGATAAGAAGTATCTACAGTTTTTTTGAAGTGTAAAATTAAAATTTGAGGGGGAAAATGGAAATGGAGGGCTTCCTTTTTTAAAGCTATATATATATATATATATATATATGCCTGAATAAAATGGATGTCTGTTGTGTTCTCTACAGCGCCGTTTGATATGAGCTCTCCTCGAGCTTTATAACCACATTCATGAATACATAAACTCTGACAAGTGGGAAACTTATTTATCACCATGTTCAAATTTAATCCTTGGGCCAACCATTGGCCGACTTGCCCACTGACCTTGTCATTTGTTGACATCAAAAACTGGGTACAACCTACCCGGGCACTCCGAAGTTCTCACTCAAATATTAAGTGACTTATTGGAATTTCTTGTAAGCCCCTACTTCTACGCTGTGAATTTTTATTTAGAAATAGGCAATGTATGGTGATAAGAGATCAGTAGAGTGCCATACAAGTAAGTGGGAAATTTACGCAGCCTGTTTAGTTTAAGCAGTCGTGCATGGCGGAATTGTTTATTTAATATTTACACTAGATGAAAAAAATATTTCCCATCGGCTATGCTCAGAAATAAATTAGTTTTTAATTAAATAAGTACTGTAGATCCAGTGTGCTGGCAAATTTTTATTTAGACATAATATCATCCAGTGTTTAATACTTCCAACCAGTATTAAATACCACTGATTTGAGGTTTGTCATAGCATTCTTGCTGCATGCCTTTTTAGCTTAATCAAAATGCATGCCTACAAGAAGACCGCACTGTCTTTACCTTAGACATTTCTTCAGTCAATGGCATAAGAACTATATGAATCAGCGAACAAATCCCATTTCACTAAAATTAAAAGAAATGCTGTCCACTGCAATACAGTCATCTTCAGATCTCTTTGGGTTTAAGTTTTTATCTGTTTATCTAGGTCACAGCTCGATTACATAATCGCATCTTCCTCTGACAATAAATTTGTATAGTATGATCCTTGGGAAAGTGCTTAGTATACCACTGTAAAAAAAAAAAACAAAATAAATAATAATACCAGAAGCGTTATTAGTATACTCTGAAAGATTTGCTTTTATCATTCTTTAAAAACGTAAATATTTTAAAATCACAGGGCATGCATATACATAATTTATTTTGCCAATTGCCTGGAATGGTAACAGTGACATTACACACAAAAAAAAATATCAGTTTTAGGACTGTTGTATACCCGAATTGGTAATTGATTATCGGTAACCAACTGTTTTCTATGATCAATGTGAACTGCCAACTTAGTTGCTGTGTTGAGCATTATATACATTTTATATCTCCACTCTTTGTTACTGTCGCTTCTAATAGATCAACTTGCAACTAGGTAGTAATTAAAGATCACCGAAACCTGTAGTTTCATTGGCCTCCGAAGAACGTCTCATATATTTCTTTTGCCCATACGTATTACAACCCACATTTCTTAAACTGCAGGTGCGTATCTTTTCAACAACAGCAGACAATGCTCTAATGCTGCTGTTACTTACGTAAGTCCACTTGATGTTCTTACGACTGATCAGAACTGTCCTTTGATCAACACAGCGACATCGTGCTACTGGAACATTGATTAACCTCGGAGTGGCCATCGAGCCATAGGAGTACTAGACGGGAGGAAGTAGTTCTGGGCAGACTCAGGATCGGCCACACATAGACACTTAATGACAAGGACAGATAGCCCTATATGCAAATATTGCAACAAACACCTTACGATAAAACACATGCTGACAGACTGCATCCAACGGAAAAAACCTTCACATTCCCCCTGATATGGCAGAACTATTAACGGATAGCAGCCAATATATTCCACAAATACTATCATATCTAAAAAACATCAACATTTACAAAAACATATAATACAAAATAGAAAAGGTCTACAGCATGCCTAAATAGATTTAAAAGGATTAACTTTTATTATATTCTTTAGACAAAGCACGGATATGAGAAAGAATCAGATATTAAAGAAATATTTTCCATAATATAAAAGTACAAAAAAAGGTAAGCACATGAAGGAGTAAATATATCATCCTAATAATGCCAATCATCATCGCTATGGGGTACAAAACTAAATAAATAAAAAAAAAAAAATTAATAATATAAATGTACTAAAAGATAGGAATAACATAATTTTTTTATTAAAACCATTTTAAATTGTTGTCTTTATTACTTGTCTAATGTTTATTTATGTTTGTTTATCTAATGTTTATTTATGTCTTATGTTTATTAATTGTCTATATTACTAGTATTTAATAATTATTTGTTGTATTTAATTTTTTATTTGTTGTTTCAGTTTTTTTATTTTTCTATAATTTTGTTTTCATTTTACATTGTGAAACTTTGAGCCAAATCGCCAAGATGCGGGTACTCCAGTATAAATAAATAAAAAAAAACATTATTGTTGTTCCATAACTATTCTGGAAAATGCCAATGGTGTTAATGAGTAGAACTTTATCATTCTTTCTGATATTTTAAAAATGTCTAATCTAAAGGCAAGGAAAACCCCTACAAGCCCTCGTTCTCTTTCTTCCCTTATTGGTTCCTGTAAACATTAGGTCTTTCTTCTCATAGTAACTACTCACCTAGGATTTACTCTGTAAGTGTATCAAAAATGGCATATTTCGTCTTCATTGCACTTGTCATTTCAGAGCTAGACCAAAAAGTCACAAACAGCTGTTTTATTTCAAATAAAATATTTCATCTCAGAGTGATTTTTTTCACTAATAAGGTAATATTTGTATGTATTCTAGTCCTGATATTTTAGCTATGTAATTAGGGATTTAAAAAGTAAACTGTTATGAATTGGGTTTAATCAGCCTGAAAGAAAGGTCTGTGTTCCATATTCTCTTCTTTGCAATAGTAGTCGCTTCCTGTTGCTGTTAACCTGGTTAATTAGATCTGAACCCTTCCGAGAGGATAAAGTGCTGTTTCACCCAGTAATAAGATGTAACTGGAAATCGCTTTGGCTTTTGATGGGAAATTTATTCTTTGCAATAAATGTTTTCATGAGAGCGCAATTGAAAAGGAAGAAGACAGTAGTAAAAGAGTCCTGTTGGCCCTAGACTGAAGGGAATATAAAGGAGTGGGGGAGATGCTGGTGAAGAAATGCTCCGATCTATCGCGGCCCTTTTCCAATTTAGCCTCGAAATTAATCGCGGCTGTTCCTCGGCCGACACTCGGGAATTTTCAATTAGACTCTTCCTCCCTCATATATCCTTCTGTCCCGACATCGTCACCCCGGCCTCCCCGGTTATTGCGCTCTCTCTCTCTCTCTCTCTCTCTCTCTATCTCTCTCTCTCTCTCTCTCTCTCTCTCTCTCTCTCTCTCTCTCTCTCTCTCTCTCTCTCTCTCTCTCTCTCTCTCTCTCCCCCTCTCTCTCGCCCTCTCTCTCACTCTCTCTCTCTCTCTCCCTGTCTCTTTTAGCTAGCTTCTGTCGTATAAAATTATCAATATCCAAATGAATGAATGTGTGTATAATATTTTAGTGTCATTGAACTCCGATAGCCAAAGAACTACAATCAAATTCTTCATTTCTATAAACGTTGTGCCGTCGTGAGACGGCCTTGTCTGAGAGGAAACTTAAATGCCTTCTAGTTAAAACAAGACAAACTCACTTCATCCAACATCTACTCCAATCCCAAAATCAAATACAAACCATTATAAAGGAAACGTTTTGTGGTAGCTGTGCGCTATCTGCTGGATCTCTCTGCAAACTTTAAATTGAATCGGTTGCTGTTCTAAAGTTGGGACTTCCAAACTAGCCTGCGTATCAATCCTTCCCTAATGCCGTCAATTACCATCTGTTTGCCGTTAACTCTATATCCTTATTCAGTAAAATTTGTTATTTCGTCTTATCAGTAAAAGCACTATATTATTAGGCGCTTATCAGCAACAAGGAATAAAATGTCCTTCATATTCCTCATTTTTTCTTCTCTTTAGAAAGTAGATTATATAAAGAATTCTTTCTGAGGAAAAAACGTTTAACTTAAAAGCGTAAAATGAACTAAAAGGAAATCTTATTTTATTAAATTATTTAAAAGCATCACTTTTTAACATCATCAAAAGGCATAAAACAATTTCTCCTACGAAATGAAGGTTAAAATACTAAACATATTCGCTGATCATGTAGCTGTAAGTCAACCTGTGACCTAAAATATAATTTATCAACACATAATAATTCGAGTGAAACCCAATTGCATACTTATTTTATTATTAGTTATGTGTTAAATATTGCTAAAAGCATAATTAACCAAATAAGGGCAGTTACAGTTAAGAATTATTTAAATAAATATTGGAACTCAGGTTAGCCAAATGTGTCAATGCTTTGGCCTTAATCACACGTGGTAAAACTAGAGTGGCGAGATCGATTCCCGCCTGTAAAATATGAATTTATTTAGTGACGGACTCATTAAATAAAATCCTTTGTCCCACCCTGACTAGAAAAGAGTGGTAACCTGTAGATAACTCGTCCCAATTAGCCGTAGTAGCAAAACGTGGACGTTAATAAATAATAATAATTAAATAAATATAGGATGCCGTTAGCAACCATAGTGAGGGAGGATCGAGTAAGCTGATTAATATTAAGAAGTCAAAAAGTAACTAATGTCGATTTCCCTAAAGAACTATAATTAAAATACCAAAGAAGAGTACTCTTTGATTCGTTAATAGTTTTCATTTCTAAAACTTAGGTATATGAGAAATTTATATATATGTTTGCAAGAGGAAAATAAAAAAAGAATAGGCACTTAATAATAATAATAGTTTAGTAACGTCCACGTTTTGCTACCTCTTCTTATTGGGACGAGTTATCTACAGATTAACAACTTTTCTAGCCAGGGATAAAGAATTTTATTTAATAGGTTCGCCACTTAATAAATTCCTATTGTCCAGGATGGAAAAGAACTCACCACTCTAGGTTTGCCATGTGAGATTAGGGTCAATGCTTTACATACCTGCATATAATAAAAAAAAATAGATAAACAGAAACTAAATATCTGAATTGTACATTTTTGAATTCATTGGGAGCTCCGTTCAATTTTAAAAATCCAAATATATCGACAGTGTTGATCAGCAACCTCATATGTCAAAAAAATTATAAATACGGATTTTGGCACATTTACATCAATTGTACTGTTATTGATGTTCTTTTTCAAGGTTATATTCAAAATTATTTTATATTGTTCACCTGTACTTTGAAAGAAATACATCAATATTTTCATTTACTGAATGAATTAATCAGTTTTTTAAGTTTCCTGTAATAGTTTTTTTTTTTGACATTCGGGGTAGCTGATAAACACTGTCGATATATATTTTCTTCTATTGCAGTATTTAGACTTCAATTCTTTAGTGGTAATCGATATTTGTTTCTTTTTGACGTAACAGTATTAATCAGCTGACTTGACCGTCCATACACTTAAGCCATTCAAAAAAATGAGGCGTCAATTGGATGAGAAACTAGTTAAGAAATAAAAATTATTTTAATAATCATTTGACTTTTTTTTTCTTTTTGTCGAGTATGTTAAGAAAATATTCAGCAAGAAGCTTTTTGTTTATTAATTGGCAAAGTTGTAGTTCGATTTATACGGGATGAACCACAAAATGTTGTCATAGCGTAATTGTGGTGTGTCCCTAGTTAATTTTTAACATGTCTAAGCTTGTTGTTAAGCAATCAATTGACACCCTATCAACATCGATAATTTTTGAAATTGATTAATTAATAATCGAATAAAAAAGTTAGCTGGCCGTAATAAACGAATAACCATGATGGAAGGTAAACTTTCTGTATTTAGGATGAATTGGAGGTAGGCAACAGATGTTTAACTTTTAATGGGTTTAAAGGGGCAACAGGAGTCCCTTCGTCGCCATTTAGGGACAAATTTAGGAATGAGAATTCCTAAGCCATATTAGGCAGCTACGGCTGAGGGAATCTCCAACCAGTCCGGCCAACTAAAGCCACTGAACTTAGCCGGAAACTAAGTTAGGTTCAATACTGCTGTTGGCCATCCTGCTTCGGGCCATCACCAGCCCCTCTACCCCTAACTAACTTTTTAATAATTCCAAACAAAAAAGGAATTAATTTCACTTGTTCCTGAATATTTAGCTTGCGTGCAAAGTGACTCTCTTGTCCTAAGAGCTATTTCAATACAACTTTTTTTGCCGACTTTTAAAAGCAACAGCAGGTGAGCTTAGTGGGCTGTGGAGATATTGCCAAAACTCTCTATTGATCGGCTATTATGAAAAAATTGATAACCCTCAAATATTTGTTTTTAATTCTAAGTTTCCTTATTAATTTATATTATTACTATTCATTAATAAGCCTAAAACCAGTATTTAATGTTAGTTTGAAGTTTGCATGTTCTGCTTTGTCACTGAGGTCTGGCAAAAGTCAGCAACTAACTCTTTCACCAAATAATAGTAATCCACAAGAAAATGTTAAATCATTCTACTGATATTCTATTGATTTTGTTGGCAATGAGCCATGTAATTCGCCCTAAAATACAACAAATAGCATTTATTAGGTCCGAAAATCATATCATTCGCAAGTGAATAAAAAACTCATAGTAAGTGGCCTAATTTTTATATACTGTTATACGTTTGGGAGACTTCGGCCTCCTCAGTATTAGGAAGATCTATAATAAAATATAGTGATGCCATTTTTTTAGCTATGAGCAGCAGTGCTGATAGAAGGTTTATCAATTTACAAAAATTTATGTTCTTAATAATCTAATTAAAAGAGGTGTTGCGAGTGGGTAATTACAATTTTTTTTCCTAAATGAAACTCATAGTCCCACACTGAGTATAAATGGTGGTAACCTCAAAATAATCTCCAGGCTTGATCATACATAATATATATTAATGTATACATACTATATTAATGTAAATTGATCATGAGTTATAAAAATGAATGAATAATTCATGAGGTCATAGATGCTGTTGGCTGAGCTCAATTCCAGTAACACTCTGATTCAGACACGATAACGTTTAGCAACAAGTTAAACACAACTGAATACACAATAATTCCAACCCTACTAAATATACAATAGTAGGAATCATGGCTGTCCCCGCTCTTTAAAACACAACAGTTCCAACTCACCTAAAAATTTATTTCCAAAATTTTTCCAATAGCTAAAACAAAATGTCTATCACAAAAGGCTTGCAAAAACAAACACAAAAGAGAGTTCCCATGAATGACACAGAACTCGCTTTTTCCCCACTATTCCCCCTTAGTAAAGTACCCAATGTCTCAAAGACTAGATATCCAATCTAAAAATGATATGATTAGTGATAAAAAAGGATATTATAAAAATCACGTAAATAGGACTTGAAGGACTCAAATAAATAAAAATAACTCTATTAAAGTTTGAGATGGAAAAAATGTATCCATATTAATTTGTTAGTAAGTTAAGAACATTTACAGCCCTAGATTTCGTATTTCACTTCAATTCTGAACCCATACTCTTCCTTGTCCGATTTTGGTCATTAGCGCATTTATTTAATTTTACATGAACTATTACCAATGCCAAGTTTACTCTTCTAGCTACGACGCATAAATCACAGCTACTAGAGCGTTAACCGACATGTACAGGCGCTTATACGTGCAATTAAAATTACTTACTTTTAGAAGTTTATTTATCTTTAACTCATCCTGGAAAATAAAAGGTCCATATTTGGTTTTAAAAAATTGCATACGATTTTGTAGACTCAATTACTAGAATATCCATAGATCGAGCATAGATATATGAGCTGTGAAAATATAGTTCTCATATGTGTTATTAAAAGTAAGCAGTTGAGAGGCAGATCCAGGAAATTGAAAAAATATGCCCCACTACTACTCATCCTCCTCCCTGAATTGTATGGCTCAGAGTCACTACTTGAACGACATGTAATATTTTTATGATTGATTTGATTGATCGTTTATGGCATACTTCAAATAAACATTTTCTGAAGTTCTGAAGAGATTCTGAAACTATCGAGTTTAGTAACGATGAAACAAAATTTACCACACGCTTGAGCGTTAACAGACAAGTATATATATATACATATATATATATATATATATATATATATATATATATATATATATACATGTATATATATATTCTATTTTTGAGGCTATATCGCTGGGGAGTATTATCATTGTGAGAACCTCGGCTGACTGCTCCAGTGGTTGGAATTTTCGTTGTTCTGCAAATTTTCGATGGAAATTCGTCCATCTTCGTCAGGCAATTAATTTAATTTAATTTGAATAGCTACTTCAATCATATGGTTTGGATTTTATTTAATATGGTTTTCCACGTCTCAGAGAGAGAGAGTGACACCGTCCACGGCGTTTATCGTATTCGTTCTCTTGTTAATATCTATAGCTTCTAGGACCAATCTTTTACCGAGATGATCCTCTCTGTCTAAAACTTTGGAATTTGATTTGGTGAGAACAAATACTGGCGTCTCTAGCTATGGTGGATGTCTTTTTTCTCTGGTGTTTCAGATCAGCCATGTGTTGGCTGACTCTTGTCGCAGTCTTTTTTTCAGTCTGTCCCACATAAACTTTACTGCAATCTGTATATATATATATATATATATATATATATATATATATATATATATATATGTGTGTGTGTGTGTGTGTGTGTGTGTGTGTGTGTGTGTGTGTGTGTGTGTACAGATATTCCTATTCTACTCAATGAACTCAAATTAATTATACCAAACACATTTAATAGGAATAATAAGGGGTTTTGAGGTAGATTAGAATGGATGATTGGAGAAAATCATCTAGAATAATTGTCATGATTACAACTTCTGTAACTGAATCCCACAACAAATACTACATGGGCGTCGGTGGTTCAGTCGCAAAGCACTGTTCTACAGTACTAGTCGTTCTAAGTTCAAACCTCAGTATCTCACAATGAATTGTATTTTGCTGTACGCTTCGCAGGTTTTGTCGTTGGTCTTCTATCAGTGCCGGGCCAATAAAAAGGCCTTGTTCCATACACATATTAGTTACGCAATGTTAACTTTCAAAGATCCATCATCAGCACCTGATGGTAAGGCAAAAACGTATTCATAAGACAACAATTGTTAAAAAAAGCCATTTAAATATAAAATATGATAAAAATTACATATTAATAAAGTAGTTATAAAAAAATAAATAAAAATGTACTAGACTACGTACATTTTTATTTATTTTTTTATAACTACTTTATTAATATGTAATTTTTATCATATATCTATAAAAAATTGTAACCACTCTCTGTACATTGATTTTTTTCTCGAAATTTCACGATACTTTTTCGTTTCACTTGTCATAGACACCATAACTGCATTTCGTTTTTTTGGTGTCTGTTTCTTTGTTTGTTACCTTTTCACGCATAAACGGCTGAACCGAATTTTATAAAAAATGGTATGTATCTTACTACTAACCCAACTTAGACATTAGGCTATATTCATATTCTCCGAGACGAACAGGAGTGGGGGTTATAAGGGAGGCTTGAAATTAAAAATAGCGATATTTCGTTTCGCTATGTTCTATATATATATATATATATATATATATATATATATATATATATATATATCATTATTCTATCAACTAAAACAACTAAATCAATACATAAAAAAAGTATCCAATATCCCACAATGACTTCATTGAAAATCAAAGAAATCAGGGGCGAAAACCCCCGAAAGCTTTTAAAGGAGGAACAAGGATGAATAGGCACGGAAATGAAACAGAGAGGTAACGATAGAGATATGTAAACGTACCTGGTTAGGGTAATGGAGTCTGATTCAAAAGCTATCTTTCCCCCGGGAGAGACTCATCATCGTGTGGAAATTGATTAGCTACTTGAATTAAGAACTGTCTAACCTTGGTCACTAGCGCCAACTCAATACAGTCAGAAATGCATCATGATGACCCATTGGCCTCCCCTCAAAGCTATTTGTCAGGCCTCCTTCTTCGTAGACTGTTGAGCCAAAGGTTTTTCTTTTTCGTTGAAAAATAACATTAGATGATCCACAATTAGCTCTCAGGACTCGGGTTAGCAATGCGTTTAGAAATGCCTTGGTAAAAACTTTTGATGAAGTTTGCTTCTTGTGTTTTATACCCATGTGTGCAAAATAAACTAATTTTGGTGCTGACCCATGAATACGAATCTTTAATACCACTCACGTTCGAAAATAGTTAGTTGTGTCCAGTAGAAAACCTCTCGGGATACTCTTCAATATGTTTTACTCGCTTGTGCTACTACTTCTATTCTTCAAATATTTTTTTAATTAGTTTAATAGTTTTTAAAATATGTAAATATTACATTATAACCTAATATTTCTTTCCATTGTTTAGCTTCATTGGAAGAGGCGTAGACATCAATGAATAGTCCAATCAAGATATCCATTAATGATTTCCTTTGATAGTTTTAATTTATTAATTGCATTCAGTTTTTTTCAATTAGGTAGATTCTAATTGAATTAAAAGGGCATAGAGAATGTAATAGATATTTTGATTCCATTAGAGAAATTAATAATCCAAACCGCCATTTTCAATTTACCAGGTGTCTAAATTAACAGCTAGAGCGTAATAAGTGATGAATTTCATTAGTTGACCCTTCACCACTAGCCCTGCCCTCCATTGGAAGTATATCTCACATTTGCCTTGTTATTCCAAATAGGAAAATACCATTGACTTATTGAAGCCGTATTATTCTACCTTCTAATCATCTCATACAATAAGCTAGTTAGTCTTAGGTTTTCAGTGTTTAAAAGTAATTTGTAAAGAAAAAAAAAATGCGATCAGCAACATGATAGTGTACTTTCCAATATTCAATTAATAGCCATGTGAGATTTAATCTCACTTTGAAAACCAAGAGGTGGGAGAGCCAAGTTCGATTTTCACATGGGCAAATGGAATATATTTAGTGACGACTCATTAAATAAAATCTTAGTTCCACCCTGGCTGGAAAAGGGTAGCAACTTGTTGATAACCCATGACAATTAGCCTTGGCAGCACTAAGTGGGCGTTTGTAAATAACAACAGAAAATCTACAACAGTAATATAAATTATCTCTAATTATCGTCGAAGTGGTGAAACAGAACAAAAATAGAATGTTTATCAAAATAAAGCTATTGAATGACAAGTAGTGCTCTAAGAAATGGATGAAAAGTAATAAAATTAAAGTAAAAAGGCTCAGCCTGTTTCAAATTGAAAATTAATGTGAATAGACACTACTCTCACATCATATATGAATCATGACTGTATTGATACAAAATTATTATTTCGAAGATTAATATAGCAAATAGAAGGAAAGAAAAATTTTGTTTACCAATTGTGAAAAACATTTCCCATTATTCCCAATTTCTGAAATTTATCTTCAAATTTCCATCAATTCTATCTATAAAATGGCAATATAAGCTCCATTTAATTGCCTGTTGTTACAAACCTTTTAACATTATATTTTCCAACATAAGAATAAAGATATCGCGTCCACTCCTTAACTGAATTCCCTCCCCTTCTTCCGATCTCACCTATTTACTTCAACGCAACCCTTTTATCTTGTCTATCTTCGAAAAATAACTTATTACTTTCATATAATTAGTAAAAACCTCATACTCAGCAGCTTCAGTTCTCAGTCTTTAAATTTTCTTATTGTCAATTAACGTGTTTCCAGGCTGCTTCTTTAATCACTTAGACCTCATTAAGAAGAGGATTTGCGGAGAAGCCCCAGTTGAGTCACATCTGTTGTCTACTCGCATTGTGTGGTTGAAGTCCAATAGAATAGGAAGGCATCTGAGAATTGTGTGTTGAGAACTTTGCTCAGCATCTGATTGAATGACAACATTTACAGCTTTGTTAGTAGCTTTAAATAGTAATTGTCGACTATACTTTAGCTTTGGCTGTATTTTCTTCTAATATCGCTCTCCTCTTTGTGTTGTAATATTTGAAACAGTCTTTGTTCCCATCTCCAAATATTTTCTAGACAAATAATAATAATTCTCCTTGATTAAGTGCCTTTATTTCCTTTCCCACAATGGCATTTGGGTAATATTGCAAACAAAAACATTCTAACCTAAGTAAAAGATAGATTCGTCATAACTGTTAGATACAAACAAAATGTTGTATTCCACCTAACAGTGATAATTCTGAAAACACAACAACGACCATTTTGTCTGGAAGGCTCTGATTTTTATAGACCAAAGTATTATTAAGTAGTACTACTTTACTGAATCCGATGACAACGGAAACCCTAGGATCAGGCCAATTTTCAGAGATTGAAGACTTTAAAATTTAAATTATTTATTAACATCTACTTTTTGCAACTAAGGCTTATTGGGACGGGTTATCTACAGGTTACCACCCTTTTCTGCCTGGGTGGCACTCAGGATTTTATTTAATGAATTCCGTCACTAAATAAATTCCTTTGTCCAGGTGGGAATCGAACTCGCCAATCTAAGTTTACCATTAAAGGCAACGTTTTAACTCACATGGCTAACCTGAGACCCAGTTTGAAGACTTAAACACGCTAATAAAAGTTTATTACCTATTATAAATTCTGTATAAAACCATAATCTTGAATAATCCATTTATTATTATTATTATTTATTTACAACCGCTTTTGCTACTCTGGCTAATTGGGACGGGCTATCTTAAGGTTACTACCGTTTTCTAGCTATGGTGATGACTAAGGATTTTATTTAATTTCCGTTGCTAAATGAATTCCTATCACCCAGATGGGAATCGAACTCGCCATTACTACTGTTTTCTATGAGATATTAAAGCCAACGCTTTAACACACTCGCTAACCTGAGCCTCATCCGATTTTTTTAGAACTTACCACATTTTCGCAAAATATCTGAATTTTGTGCTGACTTGTTCTGTGTCGTAATGAACGCTCTTCGAATTAAAGGTTCTAAAGTAATACAAAGACATGTGAGAAGAAGCTGACATCAGGCTTTCAGTTGAGATTGAAACGGAGGCTCTCATCAATAAAAGAATGAAGGCATCACAAGAGAAAAATCAGAAGCAAAGTCGAAATAAATCATTTTTATGAAAGAAAGGAGTCCTGCGATGTTCGGCTCAGTTCGAAAGAATGGGACAGACCGGGTTGCAAAATCACACGCAACAACATTGTTGCGACAACAAGAGGCAGCAGAAGTTGCTGGATGAACTGAGAAAGGACATGGAGGTGGCACATCAGAAAAAGGCAATGTTCGTGTTGATTGTACTGACTAACATAACAAAGTAATGCAAACCATGTTGTAAATAAGCTTACAGTGCCTACAGATTAGTGCATACCCCTCAATTGCGTCATTCAACGGCAACAAATGTACCGACTACAATATTATTTTTTTAGCAGATTGTAAATGTGTGCGTGGTTTGTTATCTAATTTTCTCTGTGGATGTTACCAGTTATCATCTGAGTTGACATTCACAGACGGACAGAGCAGCTGGTTGGGACGGCTTATAACAGCCGAGGGGAGATCAAAGCCCTTATAGCCAGACCGCTATGATAAGGGTTATCACAAGCACTCTCTCCGTCCCACTTATTTTCCTCATGGTACAGAGCATTGGAAAGGGGCTTTCAGTGCTTTTAGGGAGTATCTTTTCTCAAGAAGAGCAACTGAATCGCTAAAAAGAAAGAAGTGGATCTTTCAAAAAATGGATCAAAAAGTACCATTTTCCAGCAACGTATAAAACTGTTCTGCTCTAAGGGCCACACAAATGGAATTCAATTCCTAAATGAATCCTTAAAAAGTCATTCGTGCATGGTCAATGTAAACTAAGCGCATTTTCTACATGCTATGACACATTATTCATCTCATCAGACCGTATATTCCATATTTCTAAGTAAATATCTGATGTGTAGAAGGGGGGGTTTACTTTAGTCTGAAAACAGGAAAGTATGAATAACTCGATTAATATTTGTGTTGTTATTTATTTACATCCTTTGAGGTAGTAAGGCTTATTTATACGAGTTATAGGTGACCCCTAGGCCTATGCCTTTTCTAGCGAAGGTGGGACTAAGGATTTTTTTTAATGAGTTCTTCACTAAATAAATTCCTGTTACTCCAGTGAGCATTCAACTCACGACTCGAGGTTTTCCAATTGAGATTAAGACCAATGCCTTACCTCATGTGACTAACTTGAGCCCCCAATTTTCTAGAATTGTTCTTGTATACGTCTGAGGTGGTTTCAAATGAGAACAAAAGGTTGAATTCATTAATGGATGAAATGGGGAAAGGAGGAATTTAATTTAGAAAAAGATTAAAATGATCAATCACGAAAATCTTTTTTATTCTTATTATACTTATAAAATATGTTATATAACCAATTTTCTTGATCTTTTAATGTACTAATTAAATTATCAACAATTAAATTGTTAATAAATTTATCAATCACTACTGTTCTATATTTTGAAAATTAACAGAGTTAGTAGTATATTGACCGTGTCTGCCTTGAAATTCTTATTTTTATTTATGCAGTTTTCACATTAATCTGCTGCATCACCAAACTTCTCAAAACCGGGCTAGGTTTTAAGACTTGTTAGCATATGGTACTTAGAAAGAGAAATCCAAATAAACTCAATTACTTAACGCTGGATCTTATGACTAATAATAATGACAGTTGGGCCACAAGTCCAAAATATTAAATGCATTGAAGTAGGAGACTTAGGACTCTATAATCATCAAAGGGACTGCATCATAAATAAACTATTATACACTGCATGTAGTCCCATAATACAAAGTGTAAACTGTGTATAACAATAAATTAGTGAGTCATTAAGAACATGTTTATAGATTCAAATTATCACTTGTTCCACACCCTTCAGAGGGTAAATATCACAGTGCTAAACCTGTTATTACTGATAATGATAATAAACCTACTATGGGAGTAAAGGCAGATTTGTATTATGACTACAAACCAAAGTCCCTTTTCCATTAATGCTAACAAAATAACATGTTAAGAGTACAAATCACGCCCCATCCGTTTACCTAAATAAGATTATTAATCTAATTCCATTGAACATTCTTATTTAACACCAGTCAAGCATGAGTCAGCAAGTCGGAAGTAAAAACCTTTAAATTTCGTACTTCAAAAGAACATGTAAAAGAAATTTATTATTTACATCTTTTTCAACAGAACAAAATGAAAGGAATGTATTGACAATTTACTGTTTTTATTCATGAATATTCTCACATTCCCCTTCGTGCTAATAAAATTCAATATAAGGTATAATACATGTGAATCTTCCTTTTATAAACATATTAGTAGCTATCTAATTATTTTACTGTAGTTGTCATTGAATTTTATTGATAAATGAGGGAATATATACGCCACGTGACCAATAATCAGCAGTGTTTGGCCAATTTATTAAAGTGGCAATCCTGCCAATATAAAAAAGTCCGTCACGCAGGGGCTGCGTAAACTAAGCAGATTTCCCACGTGAAGTTTTACAATAGAGAAATTTCAGAATAGAGAGTCAAACAGTTACGGGAACGGCCAGAACTAGCTCTTGACGGAAACTCACGACTAGACCCGAAGTTAGCCGATCTCATCTCAGAAGCTGAAAACAGAAAATACAAATATCTCGGTTAATATTACAGATACAGAATAAATGTACATATCATTATTTATAGTAAATTTAATTTGCAATAAGATTGATTCTATATAATTTTCGATCCGACGTATAGTAACGGAGATATTTCGAATTTTCGAAAATCCTCCCCTTTAAACCCCCCCTCCCACTAGTCCGATTTCAGCCATTAACGAACTTGATCTTTATTTTTGCATAAAACGTTTAAATTTCGAGTTTAGTAACGATCAAATGAAAATTGCGACCGCTAGAGCGTTAACAGACAAATATATATATATATATATATATATATATATATATATATATATATATATATATATATATATATATATATATAATTTTGAACGGATCTCATTTTCGTCATCTCCTGGGTAGGATAGATGGACATTTTAAGAAATTTTTCGAAACTCGCGTCATGAGTACGACCTCAATAGCTGATTTCCCTTAGGGGAAATCTGCTAAAACTATCCTGCTTGTGTCATATAGAATAGACTATAAAAAGTCCGTCACGCAGGGGCTGCGTAAACTATGCAGATTTCCCTCGTAAAGTTTAGTAATAGATAAATATACATACTGCTAACACAACACCGTGAATAAATACAAACGGAAATAAGAAATGTTTCATCCAATTTCAATAGCCTGCCGACAGGAAGCGTTAGGTTAGAAATGTAAACAAACGGGCCCTGCCTCACACCGGAAAGAAAAACAATTACTGAAATATATCAGAATATAACACATTAATTTTATTGAGAACTATTTAGTATATCTAGTAGTACTGTAATTAATAATGAGTCAGAATAATTGTTACTCAATCAATAGTATTTTAGTAGTCCAAAACTTTAAGATGGGGGGGGGAAGTCACCAGTGCATATTTCCATGTATCTCGTATAATAAAGATCTCTTGAATACAATTTTTGGTATTTAAACTTCCAATAATGTGATTTATTATGTATCAGAGTATTGTTTACGTAACATGAGTAGAAGTGGCGGTTTGGTGAAAACTGAAAAATGCAAATATCTCGGTTAATATTCAAGATAGAGAATAAATGTATATAACAATATTTATAGTAAATTTAATTTGCAATAAGATTGATTCTGTATAATTTTTCGATCCGACGTATAGTAACGGAGATATTTCGAATTTTCGAAAATCCTCCCCTCTAAACCCCCCCTCCCACTAGTCCGATTTCAGCCGTTAACGAACTTGATCTTCCTTTTTACATGAAACGCTTAAATATGAAGTTTGGTAAGGATTAAACAAAAATTGCGGTAACAGACAAATATATAGATATATATATATATATATATATATATATATATATATATATATATATAGATATATATATATACATATATATAGATATATATATACAGTTTTGAATGGACCTCATTTTCTTCATCTACTAGGTAGGATCGATGGACATTTGAAGAAAAATGTCGAAAATTCCGTCATGAGTACAACCTCAATAGCTGATTTCCCTTAAGGGAAATCTGCTAAAACATACGACGTATTAATTCTACATGCATCTCAGCCTACCAGAGCTTTGACCAGTAAGGTTGCAGAGCTTGTACGAGGAATTCACGCCAAAATATTTATAATAAATGAGGATATGACGATGTCATAGGAGGTCGACTGCGCTGGCCGGAAAAGCAGAGACCTCTGTCATTTTTGGGAAGTAAGCATTTCCTACTTCAATATCATTCAAGTATCTGAAAGGAATGGTAACAGACACCAATAACATAAAAGTGTTCAAGAAACTAGGAGTGACTCAAGGGACCAGGTACTTCAATGTACTGCAGGAAGCTACCCGATTCAAAAGCTTCTCCTCGGAAAGGGTAACTCCTGATAAGTAAAAAGGTGATTAGGCCAATAGTCATCAATGGTTGGACCATCACAAAATAAAGCATGAGGGAACTGTGGAGAATATTATTACTTCGAAGCATATTTGGAGCTGTTAAGAAGGGACACAGATGCCACATCAGAACTAATGGGTTCGTATGTCGAACCGGACACCATCTGTGCTATGAAAAAGACAGACCATGATGACTAGGACATGTTGAAAGAATGGAATCCATAAGATTATCTAGACGATCTAGATTATCCATAAGATTTATGACATACCAGGAAGAAGAAGGAAACGAAGCAGGCCAAGGCGAATGTGGCCTTTAATAACCTGGAGGAGGACTTCCGGAGGTTGGATATCCGTAATTTGAAAATACTAGCTCGGAACCCCGAGGCACGATGGAGGAAGGGGCCAAGGTCCTTCCAGGACTGTAGCGTAGTGTAAGAAATCGTTAGTAATTACATACTTGCCTTGATTTCATCCTGAAAAATGGATAAATGGATGGCGAGACTTATAAATCCAAATACGCCCTTGCAATCTTTTTGTAAGTAAAAAATATAAAACACTAGTTAACCTTTACATTCTTCCTAAAAAAGAAATAGCGGTATATATTTATTTTGGAGACAATGAAAACACCCTCTTCCCACTCGTGGTAGAAACATTAGACGATCAAATAACCTGATTGAACTTGTCAATGCTCAACAGATAAAAACGAAAAATAATTAAAATTCATCGTGCTGTTTTAAGTAATAGAGTATCGTTCGGGTAGATGGGCAGACAGATAGGTATTTTAATGTGAAGTCTTAGAATGTTCTGAAATGTTAAAAAAAAAAAAGAAGAAAGATATGCCATTTAAATCGAATTTTAGATAAACATCTGAGCTTTATTTATGTAAGTAGATTAGAGGCTAAAAAAAAGTGTTAATTAAGTGATGAAAAAAAAAAAAGAATATGATAAAATGTAATCATAATTTTAATTAATGGGCGAAACTTAACACCAAAACATCCAGTTGGAACGTCGTTAATCTTTTTTCATTCATTCAGTAATTATTGCTTTCAAGGTTTAGAATTAAATAAATTAATTTTGAAATAATTAATCAAATTTACATAAAAGGGTATGAATTAGACGGCCAAGTAGAATGTTAATTAGTTCACATTTCACAGCATTTATCAAAGGTAGGGAAATTATTAATGTATATTGAAATTTATTTTGTTTTCAGGGAAAATAATTGAATACTAAAGTATACATTCAAATTATAAGCGTTTAATGAGAGTTGAGCTTTTTCCCTTAGCAAAAATGAGGTTCTCAGTATCTGGTTCATTTGTGTAATTGCTCTATGTTTGAAAATTTAAAATGTCCGCTACGAAGGGACTGCGTAAACAAAGCAGATTTCCCTCCTGAAGATTTACAATACATAAATCTACTTACTGATAACACAACACCACCGTGAATATTAAGTGAATAAATACAAACGGTTTTCGGTTTACGGTCTTTTGGTTAATTTTAATAACCTCCCATCGGAAAGCATCTGAATTTTAAACAAACAGGACTGCCAACCGCTCAGAGCTGAACATATAGATACAAATATTCTTCGCCGGAAAGAAAAACAATTACTGAAATATATCAAAATATAATATATTCATTTTATTGAAAACTATTTAATATATTTAATACTGTAATTTATAGTGAATCAGAATAATTTTTATCTAAATCACTCAAATTTTCGTAGTATACTAACAAAAGAAGGGTGGAGGGGGGGGGGATCAACAAAACATATTTGCATATATCACAAAAAGTAGAAGTTCAATAAAAACAACCTTGGAATGAAGTAATTCATGATATAAGAGCTTATTATTAATATGACAAGAGTAGGATTGGGGCTTTGCTGAAGCCTGAAAACTAAAAAATGCAGATATCTCGGTTAATATTCAAGATACAGAATAAATGTATATAACAATATTTATAATACATTTAATTTGCAATAATATTGGTTTTATATAATTTTTCGGTGTGACGTATATTAACTGGAATACTTTGAATTTTCGCAAATCCCCTCTCTAGAACCCCCTCCCACTTGTCCAATTTCAGCCATTAACAACCTTGATCTTTCTTTTTACATAAAACGATTAAATATTGAGTTGAGTAACGATCAAACAAAAGCTGCGATCGCTAGAGCGTTAGCTGACAAATATATATATATATTATATATATATATATATATAAGACCTGAAGGACTTGTCCACCCTTATCCTAAAGTCGTCTATAAAAATTGTGAACCACCATTTATATAAAAAATAAATCTGAAATATTAAGCTGCAATCTCACCTGAGGTACCTCCCAAAGTTCCTCCATTCAATTATCCAAATTTTAATATACAATATAAACAAAATAAAATTAAAAAATTAATAATATTACCAAAACTGGCAGATTAGGAGGCTGACCACAAAGGTACCCTCAGAAAGAGGGCAGCTTAATTTGTTTGTTATATATATATATATATAATTTTCAACGGACCTCATTTTCGTCATCCCCTGGGTAGGAGTGATGGGCATTTGAAGATATTTTTCGAAAATCGAGCCATGAGTACGACCTCAACTCGATATATAAGCGTTTCATGCAAAATTACATGTCAAGTTGGTAATGGCTGAAATCGAATCAATGGGAAGGCAGGTTAGAGAGGGAATTTCGAAAATTCGAATCGAATCGAAATATTGTATAGAATCAATATTATTGCCAATAAAACGTAAAATAAATATTGTTTATACATTTATTCTCTATTTTCAATATTAAAGGATGTCTGTATTTTTTTACTTTTCAGCCTTTGGAAAATGTTAATGTTGGAAAATGGAAATGTTTCCATTATACGTTTATTGTGTGAGATACATGCAAATAGTATAATAGCGCGATGACGTAATCTGTTAGGATTTTGACGTCCTGATGCGAAAATATTTATTTTTTTATATTCTTTTATTTTACACATACTCGATATTTAACTGTTTCATTACAAGTTAAACATCTTACTAGTTAATGGCTGAAATCGGGGGTGAAATAGGGAGGGGGGTGTTTGAGGTGGGAATTTTCAAAATTGAAAGTATCACTATTATTATGAGCAGTATAGCAGAATGTTATAGAACCTATTTTGTTAAGCTATTGATGATCGACAACTGTTGTTTCCGCTGATCTCCGTCAGCATTTGTTGAATTTACTGACCATATAATAAGCCGAGGTTCGTGGTCTTGATCCCGGCACCTCTAAAGTAATCTAGACTCTTATACAATAAATTCCGTTCAGAAATGATTAAGTAACCGATACTGGTGCATATTGAACTCACATAAATCACTTTAAATTGAGAAATTCAGTTCCAAATATTAGAAATTGCATAAAGTAGATGTGGTTTATTAATACACCACCTACAATATCAAATATTTAAGTAAATATACTGCTGTAAGTAAATTGAAAGACTGAAGATGAGTGTAATTAGTGAGTGTATATTGGAGTTGCAGCGAGGTAGGTACAGCGAGGTAGGGGCAGCGAGGTAGGAGGTACAGCGAGGTAGGAACAGCGAGGTATTGGTTGTCTGACGGTATGTCAAGCCATGTCCACAGCTCACTACAATCTCCAATCTACATTCCCCAATTCCTACCTGATCCAATCTACATTTATTTCTCATTCACTTTAACAATAAATTGTACACTAATAAAACACTCGAAATCTCTAATCAATTATGTACAAGCGAGTCAATAACGAATTTAAGTGACTGGAAATACATTTTTCACCTACAGCTAACGTTTGTCATACATAAATAGATACAATTGAAATCTCCAAGCCTTTTCGTTAATATTGTGTTGTGGTTATATATATATATATATATATATATATATATATATATATATATATATATATATATGTATATATACTAGCGGACCCGACAGACATTGTCCTGCATGATACTTCAAGCGATTAGGATATTAAATTTAATAACAATATGTTTAAAACAAAGGCTACTTTTAATAACACAAAAAACAACTTTTGTTATGTGCACATTACCCTAAAAACAAATAGAAATTGAAATATCGCGAATTTTTTATTCAGGCCTCCCTTATAACCCCCACTCCCGTTCGAACCAAAAAAATTTTATTTAGCTTATAATCATGGAAGAACTAATGTTAATTTACATACAGAGTTTTGTTAAGTTCGGTTAAATCGTTAGTGCCCAATAAAATTGATGGTTTCCTCTTTAATTTTTTTTGTGTATATCACGTTTATAGTTTGTTATACGACAAAAGCGAATATAACAAAAGTTCCTCTAAGTAACAAAATAAACAACTTTTAACCTGTGCATATTTGCCGAAAAACCAATATGAAACGAAATATCGCTATTTTTAATTTTAGGTCTCCCTTACACCACTCACTCCTGCTCCATCTGCCGGACTGATTGTGAATATAAACCATCCAGGGCGTCACTCAAATGCATACAAAAAAATTCATTCAAATCGGTCCAGCCGTTTAGGAGTTCAGTGACTTACACACGTACAGTAGAATTATATATAAAGACAATAATTCTTTTGGGATTGGAATTGTCTGACTATTATCTATCCTAATATTCATGTCACCAACTAAAATATATTTAAAGTTGAGATTTCTAACTGTTGTAATTATAACGGCAAAGAACTTTTCTATTCTCACAAAATTCTAACAAATATTCAATAATTTGGAGTAATTTTTACCATTTGGTTTGTATGATAAAGGGCGTAAAACGCTACAGATTGCGTGACACCAAACAAACAAGTAAATAAATAAATAACTAACAAAAAAATTCAAAACTTATAACAAACTTGAAAAATTCCAAGTAATTCATTTTAATTTTAATCCCAGCGACATTATAAGGTATTATATTAATAATATTTATTTTTACACTCCCATTTACAGATATATATATATATATATATATATATATATATATATATATATATATATATATATATATTCCTTAAGAGAACTGATGACTTTGTTTTCCAAAAATGTTTACAAAATTGCCATTTTTATTCTACTTCACACACTCTAGTACTTCGATTGTATCTTTTCGGTGGCCATCGTCAGGGCAGTGACAATCATCAGTCTCACCTATTGTCATCCGCTAAAGGTTGAAGTACGCGTGTGCATGTTCAGTGTTTCTGATTGTAGAATTTTTATGAGGCATATTTCATGATTTTAACTGTTATATAGCTACCCAGTTTGCCCTTTCATTAATAGGAATGATTTACAAGTGGAGTAGAGAGATATTGCATTGTATATTGTATACAAAGATTTGAGTATAAGCTTCTCAAATCTAGAATAGGTTCAAGATTGGATAGCGACTTAGATCTCTGGGGAAGGAAGGCAAGAGAAGATATTATATGTGAATCGAGCCAGTCTTCTTCAAACAATATGAAATAAAAAAGGTTACAATGGGTGGGGCATGTGTCAAGAAGTAATCAAAGAGAATCCAAAAAGTATACAACGGGATGAATTCGTTAGTGACGAGGAGGGAACCACAAAGGAGGTCGAAGATACCTTGGATTCATGGGGTACAGAAGAACGTTTGGAAGGACTATTCAGTAGTCTGAGGGGGGGGGGAGAGATTTGTGTATTTCACTACTAAAGGATACGTCAAATCGAAACATTCACCGTTATAAACTCGTTTTAGAATTTGATTTTCAGAAAGAATCCATGAAAAGTATGGCAGTCCCTTGGAAATTCCAAAGTTATGGTCACCGGTGAAGTACTGGAGAAGCTTACGGGGTAGAATACAGACTGAAAAGATTCTTCAGAGTTCACAATTATTGCAAACCAAGTCTCAGCTTTTTATTATTGGTGTTTTTGAGGTGGGTGGCACAGGAACTTGGGACACCCTGAATATATATAAGCATGACTACCGGAATATATGTTAACGCTCTACCTAAAGATTTTTTTTTGTTTGATCATTACCAATCTCGATATTTAAATGTTTTATGTAAAAATAAAAATTATATTCGACACCCTGTATATTTTAAAAGAATGATTGATTGTTTGATCGCTAATTGATGGAATTTTGTAGTTCATCGATAATACCACTATTTTTGGGTTATTGACTGTACATTCTGTAATTGCTTCTCTAACCCAGTATTTCATTAACTATCCAATTGATGTTATTTTTAATATCTTTAAAATTAGTGAATAGATACATTAAAATTAAGATCAATTATTATGCGTAAACGATATCCTATATTAAATGATCCTATATTAAAAGTTTAAGTTCCATTATTATAATTTCTGTTCATAATCCGAATGGTTGGTAAGCAAGTGGATTGTATTAATAAAATCATTGACTTTTCAAACTTTTAGTTTTACTAGGAAGCTACGGAACATTTCCACTCCGTAAAACTCCTAAAACGAAGAAAAAATCCTAACCATGACGAAAGGCTTGCCATTAAAACATTCCTTAACTACGGGGCATAAATTTGTAGAGTAGGAAAAACTTTGACCCTCAAAAAGTTAAAAAAAATCCATCTATTATTTGTTCTTTCCTTTGCCTCTTTCCTAATTCTTCCTTTTTATCTTCCATCTTTTTTACTTTCTTTCTGCGAGAAAATATTCTGAAGAAATATAAAAACTTCGTAATTTTTAGTGAAATATATATGGCAGTATCTTCATCACCAACTTTGTCAGTAGATGCCATTCAATTCAGCGAAAGCTTAATGAATTAACTAACGAGCACTCAACAACTGTGTAAAAAGAAATAACTTTTTCCATCATTTTTCTCCGAGATTAGATAGGTCTAATCACTTCTGAGTTCAATTCCCGCTTGGGCAAGAGGAATTTATTTAGTGACGGAATTCATTAAATAAAACCCTTAGTCCCACCCTGGCTGTAAAAGGGTGGTAACCTGTAGATAACCCGTTCCAATTAGCCTTAGTTGTAAAACAGTAGACGTTAATAAATTATTTAATTTTAATCACTTCTGTGTGCATTTCACAGTGTTTTTGTGTGTTTGTTATATGGCAATTCAATCAATCCTTTAATGAAAATAGTTCATTAATTAAAAAATAAATAAAAAATCCGATTCCAATAATAAATAGTGATTAGAAATTAGAGACTAAAATTTGGCAATGATTATCATTCCTTCATGAGTTTAAAAAAAAATAAATACAAATGTTACGTCTGTAACTACAGATGTATTCTTACACTAGAAATTATTTTTTTTACAATTCAAATTAAATATGATTTTTTTTCGAGAGATTTCAATGAAGCAATAGTACATGTATGATCTTCAAAATAATGATCTTTAAATGGAATGGTGAGTGTGTGTGTGTGTGTGTGTGCGCGCGTACGTGCGTGTGTTAGAGATTATGTGAGAATGAGATAGAGAAAGAACAAGAGAGAGTTAAATTATATTTCAAGACAAGCATCAATCACCTTTTTTTTTCCTAAGGAGACGTAGGACCTTATTTTATTTAAATACTTAATGTTTTAAATTTATTGTATGAGTATCCAAAAAATTAGAAGAAAAAAATTAGGTCATCTATTTATTAAGAATAAAATTTATGAAATAATTTGAAATATATTTATTTGAAAGTGGATGAACATGGCCGAAGTACAAAACACCGAGGAAAGAGTAAAAGAGAGGGGCTGGGCTCGACTGTAATCATTAATTACTTTAGTTTTCATAATCAATAAATCACGGCCTAAAAAGTAATGATCCCGATAAAATTAATGACAATTTTAATTGCATTTATTCACAATCATTTTCCCTCTAAAGCATCCTCAATCCTTCAGAGTTTTCTTTTAAAAAATCGTCTCAGAAACAGTCATTTCTCTCCTTCCTTACATTTTTTTTTCTTTTATTTGGAATCCAACAAAATGGTCTCTAATAACTTTACTCTTTCTCTGCGAATGGCACTCTTCCTGTCGGGAAAATCGCATTTCACCCTTTACTTTATAGTGACTATCTTTGAAGCTATAATACATTTTCCAATAATTATTATATCATTATTTTTTATATCACACTCAAAGAAACCTCAGATAAAATATTATAACTATTTAAAAATCACTTTAATTTAATCTAGGCTCCCAACATCAGTATTTTAAAAAGTCCGTCACGCAGGGGCTGCGTTAACTAAGCAGATTTTCCACGTGCGTCACGTATTTGCATTCATCTCAAAACGTAAATGTTCTATGAGAACAATATTTGGTAATTAGGCTTCAAATAATGTGCTCCATAATATAACAGCTTATTGTTATTATGAAATGAGTAGGAGTGGCGGTTTACTGAAGGCTGAAAACTAAATAAAATGTAAATAATCAAGGCGTAAATCATCTCGGTTAATAATCAAGATAGTAAAAAAACATGCATAACAACATTTTTAGAACATTAAATTTACAATAACATTGGTTCTATAAAATTTTTCGACCCGGGGCATAATTATGGAGATATTAAAGACTATCAAAATCGCCCCCCCCCCCACTTGCCTCTGGTCCGATTTCAGAAGTTCACGAACTTGATCTTGCTTTTTACTTAAAACAATTTATTATTATTATTATTATTTATTAACGTCCACTTTTTGCAACTCAGGCTAATTGGGACGGGTTATCTACATGTTACCATCCTTTTCTATCCAGGGTGGGACTTAGGATGTTATTAAATGAATTCCGTCACAAAATAATTTCCTCTGCCCAGGCGAGAATCGAACTCGCCACTCTAGGTTTACTATGTGAGATTAAGGTCAACGCTTTAACTCACATGTCTAACCTGAGCCCCTTAAGACAATTTATATCAAGTTTAGTAAAGATAAGACACAAATTGTGACGGATAGAGCTTAAATTTAAGTCTAAAAACTACCAACTAAAAGATTAGTGCTACTAGAGAGTAAATATATGAAAAGTCCGTCACGCAGGGGCTGCGTAAACTATGCAGATTTCCCAACGCGAGGGTTTATAATAAATATAATAGTGGTTCATTTTATAACAGCTTATTGTTAATGTGACATGATCAGAGAGGTTTAATGAAAACCGAAAACTAAAATCAAAATATCTTCGTTAATATACATGGTACAGAATATATGTATAGAACAAACTTCATAGGTCATTCAATTAGCATTAAGATTGGTTCTATACAATTTTTCGATCCGACGTTTAGTAATGGAGAAATTTCGAAATTCCCTTCCCCTCTAACCCCCCCCCACCCTCCCCCCTTCCACTTGTCCAATTTTAGCCATTAACGAACTTGATCTTTCCTTTTCCATAACATGTTTAAATATCCAGTTTGGTAATAAAAATTGCGACCACTAGAGCGTTAACAGACAATATATATATATATATATATATATATATATATATATATATATATATATATATATATATATATATATACGACCGAACCTAATTTCATCTCAAAAGCTGATTCCCCATAAGGGAAATCTGCTAAAACAAATAAATGTTTTTATATTTATGTATAGGACACTCCGGGCGTTCCATAAATATTTACAATTTAAGCAACCCCCTTTTTTTTCCTCCCAAACTCTTCAATTCTTTAGCGCGCTATAAATAATATTCAGATTTTCCCATTCATTCATACATGCGCATTTTCTCTGTAAATCCTATTTAAAATCCTCTTGCCTATGGCGATGTGAGAAAAACAAGTGGAATAAGCCAGAAGCTGAGAGTGGTGTGAGTCACACACGAAAACTCATCAGGTTGAAGAGGATCAGCGAGTTAAACGAGAATGCCAGCGGCAACTCACGTCACGCCTGCCAGATTTCTCTTGTAATCCCGAGTCCATCAGGGCTAATGGATGCGAGCACACACCTTTCCCTTTAATTTGCACCAGACCGCAAAGGATTGCTTTGAATTGTTTGTCGGAGTGAGTGTATGGAAAATTTAAATTAGAGGATATTTTTGTATAGGGGAAATAAAAATGAAACGTTGTAGATCTGCTTGTGATGAAAATGCCTACCTTTAAAAGCTTAATGTGTGGCAAAATTAAAATAAAACATAGTTGGACAAACAGCCCGCGAAGGAGCCCAGGTCTGCCAACCACACGGCTTTGTTGGGAGGTCGTGTCAGCATGGCGTATTACCAGCTGATAACGGAGTCTAATGTTGGTTATACGTTTATTCAAGTTGCTACTGAGTTGCCTCAGGATGCTGAGCGAGCACCGGACAGAGACGGTTAGAAATCCGACCTTAAATCTCGGTGACTACATGGCTAAATAAAATTTAGAATGGGATCCTGAGGTTTGAACTTCTGGCAGAGTCATTAAGCGGCTAGCACCACACATCTTCCTGGCTAAAATAAATAGACTAATGTGCCTCTGTGGTAAATTCATTATGAAATAATCAGTAGGCTAATTGCAGAATGTATTAATGCACATAAGTTAAAAAATTCCAAAGAGATATTGTAGAAATAACTCAATTATCACTGAATTAGCACCACCAATCGTTAAACTTGTATTCAAGTAGGATTGGGACATGTATTCAAATAAATAACTCCTCATAGGGTTACTATAGGAGGAAAAAAAGTCCGTCAGGGGCTGTGTAAACTAAGCAGATTTCCCGCGCGAAGCACAACAATAGATAAATCTACATACCGGTAACACAACACCACAGTGAATATTAAGTGATTAAATACAAACGATAATAAAAAACCTCCCGACGGGAAGTATCTGAAATGTAAACAAACAGTTCTGCCAACTTCGTACCGGAAAGAAAAAGAATTACTGTTATGTATCTGAGTATAATTTATTAATTTGATTGAAAACTATTTACTATATCTAGTACTGTAATTTATTAGTGAATCAAAATAATTATTATCTCAATCAATCAAATTTAAGTAGTACAAAAACTTACGAAGGGCGGGGTCACCAGAACCTGTTTGCATGTATCTCGTATAATAAATGTCTCTTGGAAAGAATATTTGGTATTTAAGGTTCGAATGATGTGTTTCATTACATAACCGAGTATTGTTTATGTAACATGAGTAGAAGTGGGGGTTTTCTGAAGACTGAAAACTGAATATAGCAAATATCTCGATTAATATTCAAGATAGAGAACAAAGAAATATAATAATATTTATACAGGGTGGTCCACGGGAAACGGACGGTTTTAAAATAGTCATTACTCTGTTATTTATGAAGAATAACACATTTTATTTACACAGAAATAAAGCTGAATTTATGCCATTTAAAAAAAAAAATTACTTATTTTTTTAAAAACAACATCACTTAAATGGCGACCATTTTCACGATCTCATATTTTAAGTCTTTCTTGAAAATTGACGTCCACTCTTCTTAATAGCTCGTCATTGATTAGAGCGATTCGGTTTCGTATTGCCGTCTTCAGTGCTTCCAGAAGGCATGGCTTTTCTTTGTAGACATGAGCGATGATCTTTCGTCCACAGCGGCATAATGGCGACTGAATGGCAGCCGGTGGGGAGTCGAGTGACCTTGACGGCGCGTTTCCTCCTCCAGCAGCCGCCAAGTACTGAGCGATTCAAAACCGTCCGTTTCCCGTGGTCCACCCTGTAGAACATTTAATTTGCAATAAGATTGGGTCTATACAATTTTTTGATCCGTCGTATAGTAACGAAGATATTTTGAGTTTTCAAAAATCCCCCGGTTAAACCCAAACACCTCCCACTGGTCTAATTTCAGCCATTAACGAATTTGATCTATCGTTTTACATAAAACGTTTAAATATCGATATTGGTAACGATCAAACCAAAATTGCGACCGCTACAGCGTTAACAGACAAGTTTATATATATATATATATATGTGATTTTGAACGGACCTCATTTTCGTCATC